>CM076581.1:1567289775-1567529650 GCA_034641835.2 Pinus albicaulis
CTCTGTCACAGTGAGACATTATGCTCTTTTGGTCTAATCGTCTCATTATCTTTTGAGCTATTATGCTCTTAATGTTTTGTGTGATCATCTACGGTTTTCATAAGGTTGGAATACCTCCTTGTTAAGTTTTTTACATATGGGTGGTGGTTTTGCGACACTGTCACTTTGGTTCTCGACCTGATGGTCAGGTTTACTGTGTGCCCAAAAGTACATCATATGTAATTTTACTTTTTAGCAATTAATAGAAATTAAGATATGGATATTGCAAACAAATAAATGAAATATTGTTGATACCTCCATTATCTGAAGTTTTAGACAATTTTTTTATAGATACAGATGATTCAAGAACGACTTAAATATTCTCTTGTGGAGAACTTTCCCTTTTCTTTTAATTTAAATTATTTGGATGACTGTTAATTTGTTAATTATATAAAAAAAATTAATATGCAGTGTGCTTTGCTAGTACCTGCCTTTTATGCAAAAAATACAAAGTAATTGACAATCAAAGTTATTATTGATAGAAAAAATTATCCATATTAGTTGCTCTATTGTTCAGACATGAAATTAGAATGTTTTTTCTATTTAAATATTTGCATAGTCATATATATGGGTAGTCTAACTTATACATGAAATAGTTTTTTATAGACTTTAACAAAGGCTCAGACTCAAAATACATACCTTTTATAGACTTAGAGGCATGAATAGACCTTAAAAAAGTTTCATACTCAAAATACAGACCTTTTACAGACTCAGAGGCGTGGATTGACCTTAATAAATTCTCAGACTCAATACTCACTAAGAGTCTACAAGTTTAGGTTCACATATGCATCAAGTGCACATGCACGGGCTTTTCAAACTCAGACTTAAAGACAGAATGGCAAAGAGCTTCAGAGAGAGAGCTAAGAATAAACACATAGAATCGAATGTCCTAATGGCAATACATCTTCATTATTTATAGGACTTAGAGAGAGCCTCAAGCATCTTCTTGAAATATGACCTATCTGCATAAAATGTACAAACTCTAGATCTTTAATCTAACTTTTCTGTAGATTCTCTGAAATGTGCATCAAATACCACCAAAAGTCAGAGAAGTGCCCTAAGTTTCAGATATTTGTCTCGAAAGTTAAACTAATATTTTACTTTGGAGGACAGACCCCTCCACTTAGGCATTTTAAACTCTCCTAAGATTTACATAGTGGAGATTTTATCAGAATCTAACGATATCGGTCACACTCACTGTCAGGTTACTAGACATGAAATACTATTCATCATGCTTCTTTAAAAATATCATTTCAATCGCTTGGATACACATAATTTTCACTGTCATTTGAGTAATACAAATGTTGCGGATTTGGTGACAAATGTGCTTATGCATGAGGTGGCATGATATTATAGCACAGAAAGAAAGGAGATCCATACATGCTAGGTACTCTTACATCTGCAGGATTACAAAGTGACCCAAAGAATTGAGATATTTACATATAGATGGGTTTCTCTGATGACTAAATACTGTGTTCTTTAAGTGTGCTAAATAAATGTTCTATTTTGAAGCAAAACCATGCCTCAGACCGAGCTATTGTTTTGATGTCTTCTTAGAGGTAATCAATAAATTCATTTTTTCTGATGGTCCAAAATATTCCTTCCCTTGGGCACCAGTTATGTAGCAGTATTCTGAACCAAGGTGACCAGTGGTTGTAGTGATTACTCATAGAGCTACATTTGAACATTAGCCAAACTCTTTTGGCATATTTGGTGAATATCAAGATATTAAAATAGTCTGCATAGCTCATACAAAAAAATATTTCTTTGTCCTGCAATAGGTGCAAATCTAATGGCCCCTTTAAACATTTTGGGAAACTCTATAAAATACATCGGATTACTTACATTACTATGGCTACTATTAATCCGTTTTTCAAGAATGAATTCATATGCATGACTCTCCTTCACCCTATCTATGAGACACTGAAAAAAAAAATGACATATGACAATATTTACATATTAAAACCCACTAAAAACCCTCTGGAGCAAGGGGAGGTGATGATGAAGTTGAAGATGATGGACAACTGAACATCTTAATTTATTTTGGAGTTGCTTCTCTTGTAAGAAAATATTTGAAGAAATTATCTTTTACCTTTTTATATTCGATTTCAAAGTCGAATCTATCCAACCATAGGCTCCATATTAGTATATTTTTGTTTCCTTGCTCTAAAAATCTTCTGTTTCTAAGAATCTCGATCATATGTTTCAGGTTTGTTCTTACAATTAATCTTATTGGCTTTAGGAATAACCTGAATCTTTTGATTCCAATTTTTACATCAATAATTTCTTTATGAGAAGATGGATACCTGAGTTCAATGTCATTGAAACATCCTCATGCATATGAGAAAACTTCTTCCCTTATTGCATGTTTTTGCCTATAAACTCCTTCCCATACTTCATTGGATGCATATATTTATAAAATGTAAGGAAATTCATGTCTTTTAAGAACCATACTTGGCAAATTTTTGACCTTCTTTTTGATAATTTGAACTGAAATCATCATATATGAGGACCATTATATTCCTTTGAGTCTTTTCTATAGGACCTTGAAATCTTTGGCTTTAATTTCATAAAATTTTCGAATCTAATTGAGGCTTCCCAATAACCTTTGCAATTTCATGCGATCATAAATGACATCTAGAAATTATGTTAAAGCTTTCAACACATGTTCTTGTAATTTAAATTTTCCTTGGAATATGATTAGTCCTAAATATTCCATTCCAGTTTTTGCAAACTCAAGCCTAGTCTTACTAAGGACTAGCCCATGTTTAAAAATCCTGTGGTGAACTATCTCCAAGTTCTTTCTATGTTCTTTTAAATCAAAATAATATATTAGTAAATCATAAATATAAACAATAAAAAATTTCAAATCTCCAAAAATTTCTTCCATTCTTTTCTGAAATTCAGAGGGTGTATTCTGTTATCACTCTAGTAACTCTCTAGTTGTGTGATTATGGTTTTTAGTCAAAGAATTCTAGAGGTAACCACAAACCAACTTCAAACTCTAAGATCTAGCCTTCCTAGGGTTCAGAGAGGGATATCTCTTTAAAGTTTAACTTTGTTTTAATTTATGAATATTAGGCTAGTTATGAAAGTGCATCTTTGGTTTTGTTTTGGTAGATTTGGTGGGAAAAATCACTTGAAAGGAAGGATAGTGGGAAATCTATTTGTCCATTGGGCCATGGAGTCAAAATCAAGCAAACAAGACTAGGATCAAGGGAAAAAAGGTCAAATGTCTTCAGGGCAAGATAGATAACCCTTGGAGATCTTGGAAAGTTTTTTTTGTGAGGTGGTATGATCAGGATAAAGGGCACTTAAGAATCCTTAAATCCAGAAAAGGAAGTAGCAGGAAGAGGTCAAACGAGAGAGGGATAAATTAACGGTTCGCTACACTGGAAATCAAAGGAAAACATATAAATGATAACTAGTTAAAAATAGGGTGCTTTTAACAAATCATGTAGTAATACTCCTAGTAATACATTCAGATTTAGCATAAACATAAATAGATGCATGTAAAAAAGAATGAAAACAATGACAAGTGAAGAAAATACTTCACTCCAAATAGCTCATCATAGGAATCTTGAAGTATGATGCCAATTTTCTTTGATCCAGCCTGCTACTCAAAGTTTTGACACACAAAAATTTTAAAGTCCAAGAAGAAATGACTATAACAATCCCAACAATTTTATTCCACACAAAATACTTCTAAAGATGAAGTATTTATACATATTTTTTTACAAAATATCCTAGAAGACTTCTAGAAATTATATTAGGAAAATAAAATATCTTTACAATAATAATAGAGATAGTTTCTTAACAAATCAACAAGTTTTCCTATTTTATCCATAAGAAATAGAAATAGTTTTGAGGATAGGAAGCAGCTGGCTACCTTGGTGTCCTCCTTGCTGACCTTTAGATATTTTTTTGAATCTAATCTTCCTTTTTCTGATACTATTTCTTGGATACTCTTTATTCACAGATACTCTTTAAAATCTTATACTCTTTAACCATTTTTTTTTTTTTTACTACTGTAAAGAAAATCTGTTTCGAATGTTAACTTAGAAAACAATTTTTTTCCTTTTTTTCATATGCTTGTTTTTATCCTTCACAGTAAATCTATGGGTGCTTGTCAATCCTCATTTTTAGGAATTTGAATATTCTTTAATTTCCTAAAGTTTTCATCAACTTCTATATATCTAGAAAAGGTTGGCTTGATGACAAACAGGTGTTTGATCTCATGTTGTAAATAAAATAAATCTTCAAAACTCTTAAGTAACACTTTTCCTGTTGGGATGCCTTGACCTATTGGTTTATTTACCTGTTCCTTGGAAAAATCTCTTATCTTCTTATCATAGTCATTTTGAGGCATCAATTTATCATTAATAAACATTATATCAGGATGTCCTTTTTGCCTCAAACTTGTGAATTTAACCATGAACCTGTTAGGTAAACTTTACTCGGGATAGAGTCAATGTTGACTAGGGTAAATAGTAGTGGTTTTGGGGCACATGGTATTGTGCACCCATGGTTTTCAACCCATTTTATTGCATGTAATGGAGCCTATAAAAGGTTGGGAATACTTCATTGTAATGTATGCCTGGAGGTGAGCGGTGAAGGCTCACTTGGTTGGATTGGCCAAGGTTTTGGCCAATGCTTAATGAAATTTCATTGGTTGGGTTTTGCCCCAAATTTGGGGGTTTTCCCGGATAAACATATTTGTTTATTTTTATGATTTTTTGCTAGCTTATTTATGGTTTTTTGTTCCTCTTGGTAAATTTATTATTTCTCCGGTAAAGTATAACAAATGGTATCAGAGCCATTGAAATCCGCTGCGCTAGGAGAGCAAAGTCTGTCAAAGTGAGAGAGGATATGTGCACGTGGATTAATTAATTGATGAACCATGTATCTGAAGAGAAATCCTAGAGGACTGGAAGTTACAGAGGCTGGTGACCCATGCAATCCGGTAGATGGGTTCTTTTTATATGGACATTGATTTCATATGTACAAGACAGTAACAATGAAACAAAAAAATATATTATTATTATAATGGAGTTAATTTGTTACATGTAAATGGGCATATTGCTGTAAGACCTGGGATGGCATGCGTACCCCCAGGTAATCACTGGTAAAGTCTGGGTTAGATCTAGGTGATAGGGGGATGTCAAGTTAACAATTACCAGGGTAAAAAAAAAAAAAAAAAATTGAGGGGGGAAGAGCTAGAGTGAGCAGGGTTGTCTCACTTAGCAATTTTGGCTAGATTTAGTCAAGAAACCCCAAATCATATTTAAAGGGGGAATTTTTAGGTAAAATTGACTTGGGATAGAGTCAATGTTGACTAGGGTAAATAGTAGTGGTTTTGGGGCACATGGTATTGTGCACCCATGGTTTTCAGCCCATTGTATTGCATGTAATGGAGCCTATAAAAGGCTGGGAATACTTCATTGTAATGTAGGTCTAGAGGTGAGCGGTGAAGGCTCACTTGGCTGGATTGGCCAAGGTTTTGGCCAATGCTTAATAAAATTTCATTGGTTGGGTTTTGCCCCAAATTTGGGGGTTTTCCCAGATAAACATCTTTGTTTATGTTTATGATCTATTACTAGCTTATTTATGGTTTTTTGTTCCTCTCGGTAAATTTATTATTTCTCCGGTAAATTCTAACAGAACCTGGTTATGGCAGTATTCATGCCTTCACACTTTTTTTCAAGTTACCTCATCAAATTTCTCTTTGTTGTGACTTTCCTAATTTCTAGGATAGTTGTAGTTCTATCTGTTATTTTGACTTCTTCCAACTCCTGTCTATTTTTATTGTTAAGGAAATTGATTAGCCTACTTGCTCTGGTTTGTCGGCCAAATCAGTTTGAGTCTTTTGAATTTCTTCTTGGGTTGCTAGTAATAATTCTCTTTGCTAAAACATTACCTGAATTTAAGACCATACATCATGAATGGCTTCAATGACATTATTCCAAAGGTAATTTTTGATGTATGATATTTGATCCTTCAAAGTTAACTCCTTTTTCAACTTCTTTAGCTCTTCACTCAATCTGTTGGCATTTTTTTCATGTGTCTTTGCATTTACCTGAGCTAATTTATTTGAATTTTCAAGACTTTCAACCATTTTTGTCAGCCTGTTAATCTCATTTGTATTTAAAGACATCTCTTCCATTGCTTTCACTATCTTGCTGGCCTCATCTGTAGGTTGGACTGCTGTTGTAGAAGATTTAGTGGCTGATGTTGTGGAAGAAGTCACTGGTAGTGCAGTAGCCAGTGGTTCTTTTGGTGCCAAATTTTCACCCAAAGTTGAACGCACTGCTGCAGTGATAACTGGAATGACTGTAGGAATCACTGGTTCTTTCACTGTCTCCTTTTCTTGGAAAAGTTTGTCCATCTGTATTTCCATTTCTTTAACCTAGGATATCAACTGAAGGATTAAATTCATCATTTCATCTTTTTCATTATGTTTCTGTATGACTTCCTTTGTCTGAGGATGCTCATTTTGAGGAAGTTTGAGCTGTTTCCTCAAGGCTGCTATATCCTCATTTTTCTTTTTCACCAATAATTCTACTGCTTTGATATTAGTATGATCATATCCCACCTGTAAAACTAGTTCTTCTAAGGCTTTTATCCTTAAATCCTTGGCATACAATGAGGATTTGTCCATCTTCATTTGATCTTGCATGTTGGAAATGGTATTTTGTACCTTTTGAGGACTCATGGCTTTATTTGTGATAGTAGAATAAAGCATCTATGAAGTCTGCCTGTGGAACTCAATTTGATCAAGAGCATGGACTTTCTCTGTTTGGACCTCCAAATCAACTTTCTTATAATCAACCACTGTCTTAGGAGTTTTTCTGTGGGCTGCAACACTGACATGATTAGCTTTTGATTAGAATAATAAAAAGTAGAAAGAAGCATGTTTTATATACTAGGAGTATTTTTGAGATATTGAGAATAAATGTTATTCTTTATCTCTTCATTCTTCAATTTAATCTTCTTATATTTCTCTTTAATATCCAAATCCTTTTCCTCAGATGCCTGTGAAGAAGAAGCTTCCATGCCTTGTTGTCTTTCCATTAATTGTGTGTCTTCATTATTGATTTTTCCTTCATTCTGATTTGGCTAATTGATAATTACACTGGCAACATTGGTTTGTGGCAAATCTATATTGCTATTTAAAGGCTCTATTTCTTCAATATCTATTGTCACTTTTCCTTTACTTGCTGTATCTAATTTGGGCCTCTTGTTACAGATTATCTTGAAATTGATTTCAGTTGTAGTTTCTGCCACATAGACTCCTTCTTACCTTATTCTTTTAGTGGACTTCTCTGGCTGATTTGCAGTCTCTAAGGTATGACTAGTATTACCTTTGTTCACTACATCTATTAAAGTGTTTCAGTCCATTCAATCTGATTGAAAAAATTTTCTATTTCTGGTTTAGCTTCATGGGTAAAGGGTGTTAATGTGCATTTAAACCTTAGTTTTCTCAAGATCCCTTGTGGATCATAGTTCCAAGGGAAACTCTCTTCAAATTTATATTCCAATAACTGATTAGCAACATCTTTTTTTGCATTCCTATGATTGCATATAAATGGCCCAATCTGATTCTTAAGTTTGAATTGGGTATTCTTCTTAGTTGCCATGAAATTTATTGAATCAGAGTTTAGGATCTTCCTGATATACTCCAAGGAAAATTTCCTCATTGAAGGATATTTGGGTAACTTGTAAGGTAACAAGTTTGACCCAAGGAATCTGATTTTAGTATATTTTTCATACAAATACTAGTCACTAACTTTACTCTGCTCCGATAACTGCAATATCTTTTTCATTTCTTCATTTACACTAGGCTTCTCTATCTTGGTCAACATTGTGATCACTAGATGTAAAAATAACTCTAAAAAATCTAAATAGCTGAAATCTGTACATTATTTCCCGAGCATCGATGTCGAAAAAATGAGAGATAGAGGATCTCCCTCTATATCAATTTTTTGGAGAGTGATTGGAAAATTATCTGATTGGAAGTATAGAAACATATGGAAAAGGTAGGAGGTATATCTGAATACTCCCTCAATTTGAAAATTGGTCAATTGATAATGAATACAAACAACAATGAAACCAGCATAATCAAATATTACTGAGGGTGGTTGACCTAGAGAAAATGTGGATAAGAATCCCAAGATGGACTCATCAGTGCGTTCGTCAGTAAAATATCCAAGGATGAAGGAAAGCATGGAAATCACATTTCTTGAACCTTCAGGGAATTTAGCAGTAGAATATGGAGGATTTAACTTAGGAATTTATACATGAAGAGGAATTAAATTTTGAAAAAGCATCAACCTTTTGGGAAAATCTAGGCTAATATATAACTTGGTGAGGGCCTCTATAGACAAAAGGACTGCTTGGGGGTTAGGTTGAAGCTGCAACATCTGGTTAATTGACTTTGAAGTGATGGTAAAAAGAACATCTTTATTGGCATTTACAATGGCTCTTTCTCTGGAACATAGTACTGCTGACAAAATCTAATTACCTCCTGACAAGGGTGAGTTAATGGAACAACATATTTTGGAAAATGGGATTCCCAAATATGGACTTCTTCTTGATCATCTAAATACTTTTCATAACACCAGTTATGGATATCTACTAGCTTGAATTCAACAATGGGATCTGCTATCTTGTAATCAGTATCAGCTAGGGAAATGTGTTCAATATCAATAATTGGGGGTTGTAATGGATTGAAAACAATAGCAGTACTTGAAGTCATGGCAGGGGTAGGTTTAGGTGATTTAGAAGCTTCAGGCTTGCTTGCACTCTATTTTTTAGGCATTTTGATCTACTTCTGCAAGTTTAGATAGTTTGTAGAAGAAATTTAATTTAGAAAAGGGTTTATTGGACAAATTTGGCAAAGTATAGGCTTTTCTTTGGGTTTTTTGTCCAATTAGGCTTGTCAAAAAGTTTTAGAGGCTTTAGAACAGGTTTAAAATAGAAAAAAAGGGTTTCCTAAGTACCTAACTGAGAAACAGGGCTGAAAAACTCTTTTGAAAAGATTACAGAGGCTTAGGGTACCTGTAGAGGTTTTCTGGTTTATTTCAGAGCTTGAAAAATGTCATTAACTGTGAAAACTCACAATTTCTTGAAAAATTATGTGTAGCAAAGAAACAAGGTTTGTGGAATTTTTTTTCCAGAGTTTGGCCTATTTTTGGGACTTTTTGGGAGTTTATTTAATCAATTTTTTAACTTTAAATGTGTTTTCTTTCTTTTAAAACATTTTTCAACTTGATTGCAGGTTCAAATTCTAGAAAAATACCTTTTGTATCGTAGGTATCGGCTTTGGAAGAGTTTATGAGGTTATGGATGATTTGATAGCTTTATTAGCTTATTTGGAGCAATATGAGGCTCCTCGTAAATCTTCACAGGTTTCAGGGAAAATGTTGCAGGCTTTGGGCATAAAAATGGTGGAAAATGGCTTAAAAAAGAGTGTTTTACAGTCGGGGAAGCTTTGAAGAGGGTTTAGGTTTAAATTGCAAGAAGATAAGGAATGAAACACATTTTGGAAGGTTTATTAAACATATTGGTTACATTCATTATGCATTGAATGCAAGTCGCATCAGTGGGGAGGGCGGTTTCGGGATTTAATGGATCTTAAAACCAATGGTTATCACATGGAAATTGGATGGTAAGTGATATTGGGCTCAACCCATGTGATCAAATAGAAAAAGGGCATGTGGATGAGAGAGGTCATTGGGAAACCACCTATTTCACGCAGCTTTGGCATTTGGGTGATCGTGCATCTTTTCTGCGCAATATCGCATCTGTGCCGTCGGATTTGGGGGATCGATGCGAAGGGTCCAAATTAGTTGGGAAGGTGCGCTGGTTTAGGAGTGGGGCCAGAGTTTACATATGTGGTGGGATGTGAGTTTTCAATATGAGAATAAGCGCTTGAATTAGGGTTTTAAACCTTAATCTTTGTATAATATGGCGAATTAAACTCTAGACTTTTTAATTAAGCGTTAATCAAAGTCCAAAGTTTAGGTTTAGTGTATTAATTTAAACCTTTGAAAAATGTTTAAATCACACATATCTATTTGGGTTAATATTTATATAGTTGTTCGAACATATTGACATATGTTTGAATACTATAGGGGCAAGATTATTTCAATAGAGACAGATTTATACCAAGGGGTTTGTAGGGCGGGGTTTATTTGCGCAGATGGGGATAATAAACTTTGGTCTAAACGTAAAATAATGGGTTTTGGGGGGTTAAATTAAATATAAGGGTTTTAATATATACAGGAGGGTAGATTAGGGATTTTAATAAAAATAGGTTAAAAGTTAATACGTAAAGGGTAGAGAAATGGAAATAAAACACATATTATCTCTAAGTAAAGTGTAAAAAATAAAGCATAGCTCATATTTTATATTACTTCACTAATACTTAGGATAAATGTAATTTTGAGTGTTTTATGAATGATTCTGAAGGGAAATTAATTATTTTAGGGTTTTCAATTTTACTAAGTAAGAATGTGTCTTTAGTTAGGAAAAAGTGGTTTTGATGTATTAATGAATGGTAAATGTTGATAAATGAGGGTTAAATGTAGGAATTCAATATTTTTAACAAACCAGTCATTAAGCCTTGGGTCTGGTCCCAAAAAAAGTCAGAGAAATGCTCTAAGCCTTTTTGACTGATAGTTTAGAATACTGAATACCTATAGGGGAGGGGAAATTAGTGATTTTCCCAATGATGTGTTATTTACATGATCACTCAACTACTTTCTACCTACCCAACTTTATTTCTAACATTTTTTCTTTCTTTTGTAGGTTCATTTCGGCTTGCAACCTTAAAACATTTTTATTTCAAAGAATAAAACTATCTAAGTCTACCTTATTTCATCTGAGGGCTCAGATTAAACTATTGAGCTCCTCATTATTCTCTACCTATCTACTGATTTGTAAAGTTTAAACTGTTTGACAAATCTTTATTCTCTATCTAAAACATGAAATTGAGAACATGAAAAGTTAAGATTAAAGAATTTAACTCATGATGGATTATGGCATTTATTAACACTCTGCACATAATCATTATTCTTGCAGTCAAGTAAAGTAGTGTCATTTGGATTTTCTCACTTTCAGGTCTTATTTATTTTTTCTTTTGGGGTTTATATTTTCTAGGTCCTTTGATTTTTCTTTTAGGAATTTTTACCCTATTTTTTATTTTTCATTATTTTTTCATTTTTTCAAAATATGGGAAAAAAACTTGCAGAAAGCAAGGTATGTACATATTTACAAGACTATCAAATTTAATTCAAAATTTATGAACCCTATTATTATAGGACCCTAACAGTGGTTCCACATGGGGATGACATTTCCTTGTGAGATATCAAGAACTTTGAGACTAGTAGCCTTTGGAATTTGATTGTGATGACCCTGTAAATGGCTTATGATATCTGCAATTTATTCATAATTATGATATTTACCTCTCAAAGCTTAGGGCCTTCTCTTCGGGCTTCAACTTTGTTAGGGAAACATCCAATCCAATCTAAACTCTGCAATGTTTATGTACAATGATCAAAGTGAATAAAAACTTACTATTTGTTAACTCAGGAGAGTAGTAGTGCTTCAGCATTCTACCATTTACTGGTCCTTCTTACAGATTTCTTCCATCCATTTCTTTCAGAAAGAAAGACTTATTACCTCTATATCCATAAATCACATAAGGTCCTTTCCACAGAAAATCAAATTTTCCATGTTTACCTTTGTATTCTCTTCTTGAATCCCACTTTAACACTTTATCTCCTATGTAGAAATCATTCTGTTCGGTATTTTTATCAAAAATTTTCTTGGTTTTATCCTGAATGACTTGAGATTTGATATAAAATTCTTCCCTTGTTTGTTGAAAGTGAATAGTTTGATTGCTCCTTCTTTGAATGTCATTTGTTTCAACTTGTAACTCTTGGATAATTTTCATCACTGGTACACCTAGGGAAGATGGAAAAATAACATCCATTCCATAAACAAGCTGATAAGGGGAAGTACTAATGGATTTTTTAGTAGTAAGTCTATTTGCCCATAAGGCATTGACTGACTTCTTATTCCAAGTCTTTTTATTGTCTTCAAGTATATTTTTGATAATATTTACAAGGCTCTTGTTTGAGGATTCAGCTAGGCCATTACCTTGAGGATAATATGCAGTAGAATGACCTAAGGTAATATGGTATTTTTTGAAAAAGTAAATCATTTTCTTGGATTTGAATGCTTCTGCATTGTCAGTAATTATCTTTTGGGGACATCCAAATTTTGAAAGAATGTTGTTTTCCAGGAAGGAAATAATGACAGTATCTGTGGCTTGTCTGGAGGGTATGGCTTCAATCCAGTTGGTAAAATAATAAGTGGTTGTAAAAATCCACTTATGTTGGCCTAAAGAAGGAGGGTGAATTTCAACAATGAATTCTAAACCCTATTTTTGAAATGGAATTTTAGTTGAAATAGGCTTTAAGGGGAGGGGTAATAATTTCTTCTTACCTTAAAAATTTGGGACTTATGACATGAAGTTACATACATTTTGACATCAGCAAACAAAGTAGGCCAATAAAAACCAACTTTCAAGATCTTGTCTGCAGTAGTTTTCCAATATAGATGTCCTCCATAGTCTCCTACATGAAATTCTTCAAGTATTTTGTTAGCTTCTTCCTTTAATAAACAATTTAATAAAATCCCACTATGATCTCTCCAAAAAAGGACATTATCTAAAATACAAAATTTTACTGCCTTTAGTTTTAAAAAATCTGGCTTTGGTTCTTGAAAATCCAAGAGGAGCTTCTAAGTTTAGGAGTACAAATATGATATCTGTATACAAAGGTAAGTCTGAGAAGGCTTCACTGATCGTTGGAGTCACCATATCTTCCTGATCATCTACTTGGGAAATAAAATTTATGTCTAGTGTATTACAGTTATAATCAACCATAAGTCTGGCTTATCCTTAACCTTTGATGAGTTTTGTGGGTTTTATCTCTATGTCATATTATAATATAGTGGAAATCCAGTTACCTCTTCTTCCATCAGGACCATCATGAGTAAGAATGTATTTTACTATAGAATTTGGGATATAGGCAATGATATGAGAGTAGAGTATATAAAATATGAAGTCTTTAATGGCCTTAACCAAAGGTAGGGCTTGTTTTTCCATAATGTTGTACTTCAAAGGGCCATATCTAAGGGTCTTACTGAAAAAAGCTATGGATTGTTCAAATCCTTGGTCATTTTTCTACAGTAAAACTGCAGCAATGGTGTGTTCTGAAGAAAATGAAAAAATTATGAAATATTTTTTAAAGTCAGGACTTATTAGGACTGGAGTTTTGGTTAAGGGTTGTTTGATGGAGTCAAATGATTGTTTAGCCTCAACAGTCCATTTAAGAACTGAATATTTTTTTATCATGTTATTTAGTTCTCTAATTATCTCAGCTAAATTAGATATGAATCTTCTTAAAATTTTAATCTTACCGAGAAAGGCTTGCAATTATTTGATGTTTCTTGGTGGACTGATGTTCAGAATTGCTTCTATCCTAGTAGGATCTATTCTAATTCCTTCTTTAGAAATTATGTGTCAAAGTAACTTGCCTTCTTATAATCCAAATAAACTTTTCTTAGGGTTTAAAGAGATGCCAAATTTCCTACATTTAATAAATACTTGTTTCAGATGATCCAAGTGTTCATTATCAGTCTTGGAAAACACAATAATTTCATCTAAGTAAATTACTAAGAAATCATGTATTTCCTTTGCAAAAAATATGTCCATAGCCCTTTGAAAGGTTGCCCCTGCATTCATTAGATGAAAGAGAATTTTTACATACATAAAAGCGACCCAAGGATTAGTAAATGGTGTTTTTTCTTGATCTTCTTTTTGGACTAAAATCTGGTTGTATCCTGAAAAACCATCTAAAAGAGACATCCTAGAAGAACAAACTACCTTTTGTAATATATGATCCATTTTAGGTAAAGGGTAATTATCTTTCAAGGACACTTTGTTTAGATTCCTAAAGTAGACACATAATCTAATCTCTCCTATTTTCTTTCTTGTTGGAACTAGGTTATAAACCCAATCAGAATATCTGATTGGTGCAATTATATGTGCATCATACTTTATTTTCATTTCTTTTTATATCAAAGGTAATAAAACAGGGTTAATTCTTCTCAACTTTTGTTTAAATGGCTTCTAATCTTGTTTTATTGAAATTTAATGTTGGATTATGCTGGTATCATAGGATTTGAGATCCTCATAACTCCAGGAAAAAACATCTTGATATTCCTTTAAAAGAGTAATGTATTTTTCCTTTTCTTATTGAGGTAATGTTCTAGAAAGTTTTATTATTTTGGTTTTTAACTCTGTTCTACTATTTCATTCTTTTATATCAGATCTAACTGGCTCCATTTTAGGTTTTCTATCTACATCATTTGAGTCAAAAAGATATTCTAAGGGAGTTAAACCTTTGGGTAAGAAATTATCCTTAAGATTCAATATGTTTGATTCATCATCAATAATTTCTTTAATCTCTACTTTCTCTAAGGTATCTATAACTGCTTGACTAAATCTAGTTGGTTTATCAAACTTTATTCTATTTACATCTAAGTTATTCAAATATATATCACAATCCAAATCTTGATCTATAGTACAATCTGTGTCTGTCTTACAGTTATGAAATTCACCTTCATTGTTCATAAACTTGTAAATATGTTCATCCTGAAAAAAAATTGCCAATACTTAATATTGTATAGAATTATTGGCCTATGTTTGACTTTAGGAGTATATCTGTGATTAGGATGGAATGGTAAATTGCATGTAATAGCAAAGGTTGCTAGACAGTGAACTTGTATACTCTATTTTCTAGGTATAGAAACAAACATACATTCCAATAAATCATTATTTAAATCTATCACAGTGTCTCTGTATCTGCTTAGTCTAGGATTGTAAACAGAATAAACTCCATTTACTTGTTTTATGATCAACTCTAAATCTCCCATTATTAATATTCTTTTCCCTCCTGAGTTCCTAATGATTTGGAGTCCTAGGATGAGGGCTTCATACTCAGCCATATTATTGGTACATTTAAAATTGAGCTTCAAAGCATGGCCTTCTGAGTTATTAGTCTCCATGTTGGTTATCCAAACTCCTGCTCCTGCTCCTAACTTATTTATTGAACCATCGGAGTCTAAATGCCATAGAGATTCATGAAAAACATTATCATTGTTTGGTGTTTTATTTTTCTTTATTAGTTCAGTTTTGATTTCATTGGTTTCAGAGTTACTTAAGATAAAATAAGAAAGGTCAGTTGGTGTAGAGTAAATTGGGTAATTTATAGATCTTTCAGCACTACTGATCATGTACTTTATCAATGTTTCCCTATATATTTTTTAGGCTGACCAAAAACTGATATAGTAGCATAAGACATGTCTAATTGTAGAGATTCCTGTAAATTTGCTCCCCATGAACGAGAAAGTAACATTCCATATTTAGGTGGGATATCAGCTACTACAATGTCCATTAATATACTCTTACTAGGATATTGAACTAGTGTTACACATAAATATTTGATTAAACCAAGGCATTTAACTTTACTTGAATCAAATGAGAAAAAATCTTTGTAGGGCCTTGTGATTTCTAGATTGAGAGTTTCCATTATGGCTTTAGGCATTAGATTATGGGAAGCCCCTGAATCTAGCATGGCATTGTGTAAAATTTGATCATGAATGGTAAGACTAATATAAAATAGAGGAACTGCTCCATTTTCATGTTTTCCATTCACATCTGGGCCAAAAATCAACTCTAGCTGATCATCATTTAAATTTATGGAATCTTCTCCATCATTCATATTTAATGTTTCAATTATGCTTGATTTATACAAGTCATGCTTTACCAATTCAGTTAAAGGAATTGGTATTTTTAGCTTTGCAATTTCAGACTGTACGTTGAATGTAGGTTGAGATTTATTGATTTCAATCAATTCTTCTTTAGTAAATGTAGTTTGTGTTGGTTTGTCTTTTTTTTATACAATTGTTTTTTCATTTTAAAGTGGTTTGGAATTTTCTGTTTGTGTTTCTTGTGTTTTACTGCTCCTAACTTTCTTTTCAGGGATTGTTTGTGAAGCAGTAGATTTTTTATCAGACTTAGAATTATCAACAGGTGTTTTTGAGGTAACATTTTTTGGATCTACTGATTTAGGATCAACAAAATCTATTTTATGATCTAAATTTGTTGCTTTAACAGAATTAGAAGCTTTAGCAGCAGTAGATTTCTGTGAATCTTTTGCAGCTTGAGAAACTTCATCAGTAATATCAACAATTTTAGGGCTTGATGCATTTTTATGACTAGAAATGTTTTGGGAAGAACTAGAGTTTTGCTTATTTTCTCTTGGGAAAATTTGCAGAACTTTTGTTTTGGGAGCTTGTATTGTTTTCTGATTTTGATCTTGGGAAGTTTTCTTGGTATAAGACTCATTTTTTTTCTTATTTCTAAGTTTATATTGACTGTGTATTTCATTTATATCATAATCATAACCTTGTTTATAATCAAATGATTCACTTGAATCTAATTTGAGTTGTTGGAGTTCAAATAATTCTTGATCTTCCTAAGTGAGAAAATTAGTATTATTATCATCTATTCCCATTATATTTATTGCATCGTCATCATCATCATTATTCTGAGAAATTTCAACATAGTTCTCTTGGAATGGGGGCCATATTGTTTGGTCTGGGGTTGTTTCTTTTGCTTTTCCCGAATTTGTGTTTTTTCTAAAATTGGGATTTCTGATTTGTTGTTGGTTATCCCACTGAGGTCTTATCTCTATGTTTTCTAGTATATCCATCATCCTCTCTAAGGTTTTAGCTAACATATCTATTTTTGTGTCTGAATTGGCAGTTTCTTCTTTAATTGTCACTCTTCTTTCATTTCTAAGTCTAGCTTTTTTGGCTAAAATGTTTACTTCTAAACTAACAACATCTGTTTGCATTTTTTCTAAGGTCTCTACATCTCTTTCCTTTAATTGGTAAGCCATATCTGCATCAAATCCATCAGGGAATTTGAGCAGGACAGAATAAGGAGTGGGTTTAAGATTGTAATGTTCCTAATTTTAGCCTCAAGCTAAAATGGAACATTATAGTGGCATATTTTATTTTCACTTAATAAAATGGGTAAGGATACCCCTTAACCCATTTTAGTGGAGAATAACACTCCTTGTGAGGAAGGAGAAATAATAAAGCAGCTGAAATAAACACCTAATGGTGTGAACATGATGAGGATCACCTTGAGTTGGCCATATTTGACCAAGTCAACAATGCTGCCTTAGAGGGGTGGCTTGTCTTAGAAGACAACACAGTTTCTGGAGGGAAAGGATTCAAAAGTGAATGGAAACCCTAATTGTGGGTCCTATGGTGTAAGAGAGTTCATTTCTTTATAAGGAAGAAGGAGAAGCTCATTTGGGTCATATTTTGATTGAGAAATTTCGTAGTGAGGCCAAGGACTTGCATATCCGGGCTATTTAGCAGGATTGCAGTGCTCTTGAGCACTAGGGGTGTTCCTGAGAGGGGATTCCCCACATCTTCCTCATGGGAGGAGAGGATTGGAGTTTAAATTCCTGATTTCGGCATTTTTCCAAGCTCACTTCTTCAGTTGCAGCATTATTTTTGTAGCAGGATGGTGTTGTGTTGTTGGGGCAGTAGCAGAGGAACTCATAGAGTCTTTCCTTACTTGCTTTTTCAGTGGTGGAGTGATCTCTTCATTGGAGGAGCTGTAGAGAGATCTCTTGGACTTAATTTTATATCTGTGGCATCAGGCCACTCATTCACCATCTCCCACTACACAGTCATTTGGAGAAACAACATTATTCCATGAGGGCAGTGTTGAGGGAGATTCTTGTGCTCATCAGGAGGAGTGCTTTTGAGTAAAAAGGGATTAGCCCCTTTTCCTTTGAGGGAATTATCAGAGGAGGGAATCATCATTTTATATCAGCCACAACCTCATATTCATTTGGTTTCAGTTGTAGTGACAATTTGTTTGTCACTTTTGTATTTTATTTGGCATTTTTAGCAATCTCCCTGAGATTGGCTAGAAATCCCTTATTCAACCCATTTTCCTTTCTTGGGCAATTTTCCTTGTATATTTCAGCTAAAATATCATTTATTATGTATTCAGCAGCGGCATCTCTCATAGAGACTATGTAGTTATGGTTTCCTGGAATTCTGTGTATCTACAACTACTCCAACATTACATGGTATATTAATTGGAGTTGGTTCTAGAGGATTGAGAGGTTTATTCACTCAATTATTTCTTGTATATTGATGCTTAAATCATAATATAATTTTGTTTGTACTATTTCCCCCCTTATGATGTATTTCATATTTGCAGAGTTAATGTTCATGTTCATGTATCGCAGTAGCTCACTCTTTGAGCATTGTTTCAGAGATCTAGATTGGGGAGATCTGAATAACCCCTCTAGATGCATTTATTTAAGCTCATTTTCTGCAAGGGATTTTTATATGAGTTATTCTAGGGCATCCCAGTGGTGGTTTGTCTTATTTATGCAGTAAATTCCTTATACAGCGTCCTCAAGGACCCTGTAGCAGGAATTCCCGAGGTGGAATATTGCATATCCATCAACAAAGTCTGTGAAGGGCCAGCTAGCCTCAGGATCTCTCCCTTCTTTGAAGGAGACATATCTTGTAAATCACCCAATAGTAAATATCTGAAATGGAATTGCAATGTCTCAATAAAAAAGGAAAAATGGAATGTCTTAAGATATTCCCGATGGAGCAGCAAGTTCCAGATTTGGAACATTACAGTGGTATCAAAGCATGATCTCTGGCACAGCCTATGAGATCAAGCTATTAGTGAATTAAGAGCAGAAGAAGAGATTAGATTGATGGAGAGGATGAGATTACTCTCATCAATTTTCAGATCAGAAAAGAGCCTCTCCAAGGAGGTTCAACCCATGGAAGAAGAAGGATGCAATGAAACTCAAAGAGGGTTTCAAAGCAGAAGAAGCTACAGTGAAATTCCTAGAGAGTTTCAGGAAGATGAAGGAGTACCTAGTACTTCTTATGATGTGTGTGAGAATTCAGCCACACAATATGATTTACAATGTTGTCACATCCCCACTTTCTTGCTGAGAGAAAGAGGAGAAGAAGAAGGAATGATAGAAAAAGAGATTCCCTCACTCTTTTTCCAGACCTTGAAGGATATTAAAGAAAATCTCAAGGAGATTGAGGGGCTAGAGACTTGTACCAGCGTTGGCACAACCTTGGAGGAGCAACCTTCATGTTCAATGGAGGAAGACTACACAGCTGCAGAAGAAGTTCTTGCTTCTACATTTCACCAAGGTATGGTCAAAGGTTCATCTGTTTTCATTTCAGCCCATTGCATGGAGAGATCTACATTTCTATGTGCTGCTAATCTAGAACAATAGAATTGCACTGTGTTGTGCAAGAGCAGTAAGGGAGGAATAAGATCTTCCCTCGGAGTTGTCAAAGGGGCTGAATTTCACAAGCCCTTGAGATGGAGAAGGTGCAGAAGCATGAGGATACTGAGAGAAGATGGGGAAGAGGGCCAATCTCATTCCTATCTATTGGAGAAGGTTGATGCACCTAAAGAGGTGATTGGATTGCACAGTGGAAGCATGGAGGGTTTTATCCATTCATGTACTCAGTCACCACTAGATGATGTCTCATTTCCTGGAGACATTGCACCAAGGAGGCCATTTGATCAGCAAGAAGAGGTGAATGCTTCAGATGGTGAGGCATTGCCCATGGATTTCAGAGAAGTGGAGACCTTGGGAGGTCTTGATGCAGTGCTGAGAGTCTTGGGTAGGATCAAGGAGGAGAGAATCAGTCTCTCAACATCATCCACAACCACTCTCATTTCAGTTTCTGTGCTATGGCAGGAAAAGCAGGGGAAGGATAACAGCCTTCCCACATCTACATTTGGCATGGCAGCTATGCATGCACATGACTCTTGGGAAGAGTTATCACAATATTCTCTCTTCTCTTTGACAATGGAAGGAGGCTCATCTATGAGCTGCTCCCATTGCATGAGAAAACATTGTGGTAAGGGTGTTGATTATTTTGATTTATCTCATGTATACATGCATCCCTTAACCACATATGTGTAGGATGTTGCTCCAAGTAGGAGCATTCTTATTTTCAGGTTGCAGGGTCTACTTGAGGCCATGACCAATGTTGATAACTACTCCCTAGGAGGACTTGGGGAGAAATTCTATTTTGGAGGACATACTTACATTGCCTCATCCATCATACACTTCCTCCAAGCTTATGAAGATATTGGGGCAGTATGCAAGTGGTTGGAAGACCACATTTTTTAGCAGTCTCTATTGCAGTTGAGGTCCAAACTGCGTTGGTTGCATATGAGGGATCATTTCCATTCACATTTGTTGCATATGGTAGCCAACATGAACTTTATTCTTGCTCCCTATGTTGCTGATGTTTCTATCTTTATGAGGAGCATATGTGGGAGGGGAGGAATGATACATTGGATGAATGTATCCATTGGGAAGGCACTCTCCCATATTCATGTGTATTTCAAGAAGAGGAGGGAACTTTTTGTGGATGTTGCATGGTACATTGTATCATATTCTACAAAGGGTCATGCATTGAGTTTGTATCATGAAGGGAAGCCTCTCACATGGGAGGAATTAGAGCAAGACATGTTTTGCTTGATCTCTATTCAGCCAACTCTTATTTTCCTCTATCATTTCCAAGCTTTGAAGAAGCTTATTTCAGCAAGCAAGTGGTAGGATAGCCACGTATGGTATCATGACTTGAGGCAACAAGATGATGGACAATGTTGGTCTCAAGGGAGGGACTATTTTCACCATCCAGCACATCATATGGCACTTAGTCCACATGTCTTTTGGAGCACATATGGTGAAGGTAAATTGTTCACTATATGCATAAGAGGGTGGGCAAGGAGGTTCACTAAAATCAATGGAGGAGATCATGAAGTTTCAGATTCATTTTGGCTTCATGGTGACCACATTTTTGTAGCCCAGGATCCACAGCTCCACACCCATCAACAGTGGGAAGAGGGACAACGTGAGTTGGATATATTCATCCCTCATTTCCAGCCTTGTAACCCCTACTCAATGCACATCATGGGGATTAATGATTGCTTTTATGAGCTATCAAGGATGGCTCCCTTTATTTGGATGATAGCATGGGTGTGGGAGACAGTCATTGGGAATATTTTTCCCCACTCTCTTCATCAATCCTACCTGATGAGGCCATTGAGCAATAAGAAGGTCACCACTTGTACCCCCATTTCTCATGATGCACACTTCCTATATTGCACTTAGAGAAGGTCATTGGAGGACAGATTCATTGCTTACCATTTTCAGCCATGGTGGGATCCATTGATGAGGCCATAGAAGGGGAACGAGAAGTATGGTTCTTCCTTTCAGTTCCTTGAGGACAAGCAACATTTGGGAGGGGGAGATTGTAATGTTCCTAAATTAGCTTTAGCTAATTGGAACATTAATTTTTCCTTGTTCATTTTTGTATTTCATGATTGATGAATAAAATGTAAAGGAGGAAAAGAAAAACTCCTTAAGTCAAAGAATAAATACATGCCCAATGTGAAAAGGGATAAATCTGGGGCTTTTGTGACAAAATCCACTTGTGTGTCAATAGAAATTGGACCACCTTGGAAAACTAGCGCAGTTTTAGAAGAGAGATCCAATGTGAAACGGGTTAAGTCCATTGAAGTGGTATAGGGTTTGTTCACCCCTTCAAGTTATAAAAAAGAGGAGAGGGCTCAAGAAATGGTTTTTGAAGTATTTTTGAAATAGAGTTTACTTGAGAAACTCTAACTCTCTAGGTTGTTTAGCCTAAGGGAAGAGGATTTCCTGTTTACGAATCCTCCCTCCTTCCTTGAGTAGCTCTTGGAGGAGAATGTGCTGAAATGAGCCACTATCTGGTTTGAGGCCAAGCTCTATTTTCATGAGCAGCACTGGCCCATTGAGGGTTTTGTAGCTGCTATATTTTGTAGCAAGTAGTATCCTAGATCTGCAGAGATCTAGTTGTTCTGGAGGGGATTTCTGTTAGGGAGGGTATCTTGTGACCACTCGGAAGAGGATCTCACTCTTATTTTGTATTTAGATCTGTATCATATAGCATTTGCTTCATTTTTCTATAGCTACTATGCAGTCCCTCTCAAGAACTGCGTTTCTGCACTTGGGTTTTATTGTTATTCCAGTTTTTGTGCAATAGAAGATCTATAGTGATTGAGGCTTGCCTCTCACTTTGTAAATCTATGATGTAGCTACTGTTCTAAGCTATTTCAGATATTATTTCAGTTATAATAAACTAATCTTCAGAAAATATTTGTATTATTCATTCCTGTAGCTTATAATTCATATCTACACTTATTCATGCAGTATTTTGATGAAATCCCAAGGGGATCTTGTAGAGGAGGCTGAGTAGTTTCCAAATCTGGTATGGATTTTATGTTTCAGCCATATATCTGTTATAGATATGATTTTTAACTTATAGCAGCAGAATATTTAGGAAAATAACACTGGAATAGTCTGCAGTCTTTTTCTATGCATTGCAGCAACTCATTGCAGGGTTTTTCTTCAGGGAAATGTCTGTTTTTCTTTGCATAAACCACATGAGTCTCATTCTGATATTTCATATTGAAATATATGCATAAAATCAGCCAATCCCTTCATAAATTATGCTCTGCAAGCTTCAACACTTTTCTGCATACTTTAGGTCATGGGAAATCAGGGTTTTTCTTGACTAGTCAAGAAGGAGGAATTGTTTAACATAGAAAACGCCTTTGTTTGAGCTGCAATTTGGCATGTGAGTCCATATTAACCTAATATTACATATTCCAGAACATTTTCCCTTAATTTTACACATAGTTTCTTATACACCTATTTTAGTGCATAAAATGCTGCTTTTCCCCACCATTCTGATGTTAAAAGCTAAGTAAAGACTATTGTTGTTCTTTCTATTGGTTGCTGAGAATTATAATATACATTTTGTGGTATATGAATCCATCATACCTGAATAATTAATTTTCCAGGCATGATTTGTTGAAAAAACCCTTTTGGGATATTACCTCTCGACAAGAGTCTATAGACAGAGTCTGAAAAGGGCCAGATAGCATTTGAATCTTACCCGCTCTTTAGAGGTGACATATTCAGTAAATTCCCCTTCATTCAATCTCTGTTTTAGATCAGATTGTTGATTGTTAATGTCTTAGGAGGAAATATCTCACTGATACCAGTTTGTGGGAGATCTGTTTAGTGCATCTAAACCCATTTTTTTATGATGAAATTGCATACATAAGTCCCCAAAAGCATATATAAGAGGATTCGGGCCTTGGCCTATGTTTCATTTGCATATTTTTCCATATACAGCGTTTCTATTGAGTAGCAGGGCAATATTCTTGAAAAAGGAACATTACAAAGCTTTGCAAGGATAGAATTATAGACACTATTATATATAGTGCAGTAGTATTGGACTCACTAATTTGGAGCTCTTTTCATGGAATCAAATTCAGAAAATATTTGGAGGGGATTCTTTTTCTTTTCCCATTTATTTAAAAATGATCTATGAAACACAACTAAATCAGTTACACTACCAACAGCTAGATCTTTAAACCACTTCTTAACTTCTCATGTCAAAGTTTGTGCAAACAACCTCATTTGAACATTTGAGTCATCAATCTCATAAATTTCAAAGAATTTTTTCATCTTAGTAATGTGTTGCTGAGCAGTATAATTTGTAGTGCCATCAAATAGTGGTATTTTATTTTGATAGTCTTGAGGCATGTCATGAAGTTGTTGTGGTAAGACTAGCGGAGCATATCTAGCAGCCATAGCTAGAAGCTTAGCTTAGCTAGGAGGTAAAGTAGAATTTCTTGGAGCTGTGCTGGAAATGATAGCTAGTGAACTAAAAGTTGTATTTGAAGTGTTGGGAAATGAAACTGGAATGTATATGGAACTACTAGGGAATGAGGATGATGTGTTTAAAAAATCGAAAGGTGAGCTAATGGATATAATGGATGAAGTGAGTGGTGGAAATAGTACTCTAGGTTGTAAAGGTAATCTAGGGATAAATGGATCTGTAGATGAGCTAGTAGTGGAACTTATAAATGATGTAACAACATACAAAGATGAATCTCTAGCTTATATTATTGTGGTATGTAACTGAGAAACTGGATGTTTGTTTTCATAGGTCAAAAATTGAGCTAATTCAATAGGTTCATCAATATCTTTGAGAATAGTAACATTAAGTTCTTCAATTTTAGTCTGATCTTCAACTTTATTTGATTTAGAATTGACTGTAATGTTTTGTTGTTTTGTATTCAAGAATGAAGTGAAAACAAGGTCTAAAACAGTAATTTTAAGATCACTTTCATATTTTCTTCTAAATAAAGAATGCTCAAATTTCACATCAAAATCAATATCTTGCAGACTTACTAACTCCCGTGGTAATGAATTGACTCCTTTTAATGATACTTCGGCTTCTAAATCTTGTAATTGTTTTTTCCTTTTACCAATTCAGTCTGGGTTGTCTACTATAACTGCAGGCTTAGGATCTGGGTTAGACATGGTATAATAAACTTTCCTAGAAGCCAGAATTACTATTTTTAATAAACACAACGTATAAAAGCAATCTTAAAGTAAAATGATGAATAAAAAGGTTTCCTTTAAGACTATTTTTATGACTGAAGATTGGTTAGTCCCCACTATGGTCACAAGTAATGTTATCACTCTAGTAATTCTCAAGTTGTGTGATTATGGTTTTTATTCAAATAATTGTAGAGGTAACCACAAACTAACTTCAAACTCTAGGATCTAGCCTTCCTAGGGTTTAGAGAGGGCTCTCTTTTTAAAGTTTAACTTTGTTTTATTTTGTGAATATTAGGCTAGTTATGAAAGTGGAGCTTTGGTTTTGTTTTGGTAGATTTGGTGGGAAAAATAACTTGAAAGGAAGGATAGTGGGAAATATATTTGTCCATTACGTTATGGAGTCAAAATCAAGCAAAAAAGACTAGGATCAAGGGCAAAAAGGTCAAATGTCTTCAGGGCAAGATAGCTAACCCTTGGAGATCTTGGAAAGTTGTTTTTGTGAGGTGGTATGATTGGGATAAAGGGTACTTAAGAATCCTTAAATCAGAAAAAGGAAGTAGTAGGAAGAGGTCAAATGGGAGAGGGAGCAATTAAGGGTTCCCTACACTGGAAATTAGACGAAAACATATAAATGATAACTAGTTAAAAACATGGTGCTTTTAACAAATCCTGTAGTAATACTCCTAGTTATACATTCAGATTGAGCATAAACATAAATGGATGCATTTAACAAAGAAAGAAAACAATGAAAAGGGAAGAAAATACTTCACTCCAAATAGCTCATCACAGGAATCCTGAAGTATGATGCCAATTTGCTTTGATCTAGCCTGCTACACAAATTTTTGACACACAAAAGCTTTAAAGTCCAAGAAGAAATGACTATAACAATCCGAGCAATTTTATTCCACAAAAAATGCTTCTAAAGATGAAGTATTTATACATAATGTTTTACAAAATATCCTATAATACTTCTAGGAATTATCTTAGGAAAATAAAATATCTTTACAATAATAATAGAGATAGTTGCTTAACAAATCAGCAAGCTGTCCTATTTTTTCCATAAGAAATAGAAATAGTTTTGAGGATAGGAAGCAGCTGGTTGCTTTGGTGTCCTCCTTGCTGGCCTTCAGATATTTTTTTGAATCTGATCTACCTTGTCTGACACTCTTTCTCGAATACTATTTATTCATTGATAATCTTTAAACTCTTATACCCTTTAACCAAAAAAAACTGTTTTACTGCTGTAAAGAAAATCTGTTTTGAATGTTAACTTTGAAAAAAAAAAATTGTCTTCTTTTCATCTTCTTGTTTTTATCCTTCACAGTAAATCTGTGAGTGCTTGCCAATGTTCATTTTTAGGAATTTGAATATTATTTAATTTCCTAAAGTTTTCATCAGCTTCTGTATATATAGCAAAGGTTCACTTGATGACAAACAAGTGTTTGATCTCATGCTGTAAGTAAAATAAATCTTCAAAACTCTTAAGTAACACTTTTCCTATTGGGATGCCTTGACATGTTGGTTTATTTACCTGTTCCTTGGAAAATTCTCTTATCTTCTTATCATAGTAATTTTGAGGCATCAATTTATCATTAATAACCATGATATCAGGAAGTCCTTTTTGCCTCAAACTTACGAATTTAACCATGAACTTGGTTATGGAAATATTCATGCCTTTAGACTTTTCTTCAAGTTGCCTCATCAAATTTCTCTTTGTTGTGACTTTCCTAATTTCTAGAATAGTTGCATTTCTATCAGTTATTTTGAGTTCTTCTAACTCCTGTATATTTTTTTGTTAAGGAAATTGATTAGCCTTACAGCTTGCTCTAGTTTGTCAGCCAAATCAGTTTGAGTCTTTTGAATTTATTCTTGGGCTGCTACTAATAATTCTCTTTTCTCAAAAATTACCTAAATTGAAGGCCATACATCATGAATGGCTTCAATGACATTATTCCAAAGGTAATTTTTGATGTATGATATCTGATCCTTCAAAGTTAATTCCTTTTGCAACTTCTTTATCTCTTCAGTCAATCTGCTGGAATTTTGTTCATGTGTCTTTGCATTTACCTAAGCTAATTTATTTGAATTTCCAAGATTTTCAACCATTTTTTTCAACCTGTTAATCTCATTTGTCTTTAAAGACATCTCTTCCATTGCTTTCGCTATCTTGCTGACCTCATCTGTAGGTTGGGCTGCTGTTGTGGAAGAAGTCACTCGCAGTGCAGTAGCCAGTGGTTCTTTGGGTGCCAAATTTTCACCTAAAGTTGGAGGCACTGTTGCAGTGATAACTAGAATGACTGTAGGAATCACTGGTTCTTTCACTGTCTCCTTTTCTTGGAAATGTTTGTCTATCTGTATTTCCTTTTCTTTAACCTGGGCTCTCAACTGAAGGATTAAATTCATCATTTCATATTTTTCATTATGTTCTTGTATGAATTCCTTTGTCTAAGAATGCTCACTTTGAGGAATTTTGAGCTGTTTCCTCAAGGCTGCTATATCCTCATTTTTCATTTTCATCAATAATTCTGTTGCTTTGATATTAGTAGGATCATATCCCACCTGTAAAACTAGTTCTTCTAAGGCTTTTATCCTTAGATACTTGGCATACAATGAGGCTTTGGCCATCTTCATTTGATCCTGCATGTTGGATATGGTATTTTGTAGCTTTTGAGCACTCATGGATTTATTTGTGACAGTAGAATAAAGCATCTCTAAAGCCTGCCTGTGGAACTCAATTTGATCAAGAGCATGGATTTTATCTGTCTAGACCTACACATCAACTTTCTTATAAGCAGCCACTATCTTAGGAGTTTTGAATGTGGGTTGCAACACTAACATGATTAGCTTTTGATTATAATAATCAAAAGCAAAAAGAAGCATGTTTTGTATACTAGGAGTCTATTTGAGATATTGAGAATAAATGTTATTCTTTATCTCTTCATTCTTCAATTTAATCTGCTTATATTTCTCTTTAATATCCAAATACTTTTCCTCAGCTGCTTGTGAGGAAGAAGCTCCATGCTTTCATGTGTTTCCATTAACTGTGTGTCTTCATTATTGATTTGTCCTTCATTCTGATTTGGCTCATTGATAATTAAAGTGGCAACATTGGTCTCTGGCAAATTTGTATTGGTATTCAAAGGCTCTGTTTCTTCAAAATCTATTATCAATTTTCCTTTACCTGTTGTATCTAATTTGGGCCATGGAAAATTTTAGGGGCTAATATTCGTAGGTGGGCTAATTTTCCATGGTTTTTCCAAAAAAAAGATTCGCCAATTCCCATTTTTTTATAAAAATGATTTTCCCAAATTTTACAATGTAAAATTATTTTACCTTAAAATTCGCCAACATTATATAGAAAATATATATAATATCATTACAATTTTGAATAATTTTACATATACATCAATAAAAATTTTACACTTTGCATATTAGGGACTTGTGAGATTCGCCAATTTTTTAAACTTTAAAATAATTTTCCATCCTTAAAATTTTCCCTGATTTGGGCCTCTTGTTATAGATGATCTTGAACTTGGTTTTAGTTTTAGTTTCTGCCACATAGGCTCCTTGTTCCCTTATTCTTTTGGTGGACTTCTCTGGCTGATTTGCAGTCTCTAAGGTATGACTAGTATTACCTTTTATCACTGCATCTATTAAAGTGTTTTCAGTCCATTCAATATGATTGGAAAACTTTTATATTTTTGGTTTAGCTTCATGGATAAAGGGTGTTAATTTGCATTTAACCCTTAGTTTTCTCAAGATCCCTTGTGGATCATATTTCCAAGGGAAACTCTCTTCAAATTTATATTCCAATAACTGATTAGATGCCTCTTTTTCTGCATCCCTGTGATTGCATATAAATGGCCCAATCTGATTCTTAAGTTTGAATTGGGTCTTCTTCTTAGCTACCATGAAATTTATTGAATCAGAGTTTAGGATCTGCCTGATATACTCCAAGGAAAAGATCCTCATTGAAGGATATTTGGGTAACTTGTAAGGTAACAATTTTGACCCAAAGACTCTGATTTTAGTATCTTTCTCATACAAATGCCAGTCACTAGCTTTACTCTACTCTGATAACTGCAATATCTTTTTCATTTCTTCATTTACTCTAGGCTGCTCTGTCTTGTTCAACATTGTGATCACCAGATGTAAAAATAACTCTGAAAAATCTCAATAACTGAAATCTATACATTCTTTCCTGAGCATGGATGTCCAAAAAATGAGAGATAGAGGATTTCCCTCTATGTCAAGTTTTTGGAGAGTGATTGGAAAATTATCTGATTGGAAGTATAGAAACATATGGAAAAGTTATCAGGTATATCTGAATACTCGCTCAATTTAAAAATTGGTCAATTGATAATGAATACTATCAGCAATGAAACTAGCGTAACCAAAGATTACTAAGGGTGGTTGACTTGGAGAAAAGGTGGATAAGAATCCCAAGATGGACTCATCAGTGTGTTCATCAGTAAAATATCCAAGGATGAAGGAAAGCATAGAAATCGCATGTCTTGAACCTTCAGGGAATTTAGCAGTAGAATATGGAGGATATATCTTAGGAATTTCTACATGCAGAGGCATAAAATTTTGAAAAAGCATGAACCTTTTGGGAAAATCTAGGCCAATATATAACTTGCTGAGGGCCTCTATAGACAAAGAGACTGCTTGGGGGTCAGGCTAAAGCTGCAACATCTGGTAAATTGACTCTGCAGTGATGGTAAAAAGCACATCTTTATTTTCATTTACAATGGCTCTTTTCTTTGGAACATAGTACTGCTGACACAATCTAATTACCTCCTAGCAGGGGTGAGTTAATGGAAAAACATATTTGGGCAAATGGGATTCCCAAATATGGACTTCTTCTTGATCATCTAAAGACATTTCATAACACCAGTTATGAATATCTAGCAGGTTGAATTCAACAATGGGATTTGCTATCTTGTAATCAATATCAGCTAGTGGAATGTGTTCAATATCAATAAGTAGGGGTTGTAATGGATTGACAACAATAGTAGTACTTGAAGTCATGGCAGGGGTAGGTTTAGGTGCTTTATAAGTTTCAGTCTTGCTTGCACTATGTTTTTTAGGAATTTTCATCTAATTCTACAAGTTTAGACAGTTTGTAGAAGAAATTTACTTTAGCAAAGGGTTTATTGGAGAAATTTGGCAGAGTATAGGCTTTTCTTTGGATTTTCTGTCCAATTAGGCTTGTCAAAAAGGTATAGAGGCTTTAAAACTAGTTTAAAATAGAAAACAGGGGTTTCCTAACTACTTAACTGAGAAACAGGGCTGAAAAACGCTTTGGAAAATATTACGGAGGCTTAGGGTATCTGCAGAGGTTTTCTGGTTTATTTTAGAGCTTGAAAAAGGTCACTAACTGTGAAAGCTCACAATTTCTTGAAAAATCGTGCGTAGCAGAGAAGTAGAGTTTCTGGAAATTTTTTTCCAGAGTTTGGCCTATTTTTGGGACTTTTTGGTAGTTTATTTAATCAATTTTTTAACTTTAAATGTGTTTTCTTTCTTTTACAGTGTTTTTCAACTTGATTGCAGGTTCAAATTATAGAAAAATACATTTTGTATTGCAGGTTTTCATCTTTGGAAGAGTTTCTGAGGTTCTGGGTTAGTTGATAGCTTTAGTCGCTTATCTGGAGCAATATGAAGCTCCTCGGAAATCTTCATAGGTTTCAGGGAAAATGTTGCAGGCTTTGGGCATAAAAATGGTGGAAAATGGCTTTAAAAAGACTGTTTTATAGTCGGGGAAGCTTTGCAGAGGGTTTAGGTTTAAAGCACAAGAAGATAAGGAATGAAACGCATTTTTGAAGGTTTATTAAACATATTGGTTACATTCATTATGCATTGAATGCAGGTCGCATCAGTGGGGAGGGCAGTTTCGGGATTCAACGGATCTTAAAACCGATGGTTCTCACATGGAAATTGGATGGTAAGCGGTATTGGGCTCAACCCACACGATCGAATATAAAAAGGGCACATGGAGGAGAGAGGTCATTGGGAAACTACCCATTTTGTGCAGCTTTGGTGTTTGGGTGATCGTGCATATTTTCTGCGCGATATCAGATCTATGCCGTCAGATTTTGGGTATCGATGCGAAAGGTCCAAATTAGTTGGGAAGGTGCGCTGGATTAAGGGTGGGGCCAGGGTTTACATATGTGGCAGGATGTGAGTTTTAAACATGATAATAGGTGCTTGAATAAGGTTTTTAAACCTTAATATTCGTATAATATGGCGAATTAAACTCTAGACTTTTTAATTAAGCATTAATCAAAGTCCAAAGTTTAGGTTTAGTGTATTAATTTAAACCTTTGAAAAAATTTTAAATCGCAAATATTCGTTCAGGTTAATATTTATATAGTTGTTCGAACATCTTTACATATGTTTGAATACTATAGGGGCAAGATTATTTCAATAGAGATAGATTTAGATCAACGGGTTAGTAGGGCGGGCTTTATTTGCACACATTGGGATAATAAACTTTGGTCTAAATGTAAAATAACAGGTTTTAGGGGGTTAATTTAAATATAAGGGTTTTAATATATACGGGAGGGTAAATTAGGGATTTTAATGAAAATAGGTTAAAAGTTAATATGAAAAGGGTAGTGAAATGGAAATAAAACACATATTATCTCTATGTAAAGTGTAAAAAATAAAGCATAGCTCATATTTAATATTACTTCATTAATACTTAGGATAAATGTAATTTTGAGGTTTTTATGAATGATTTTGAAAAGAAATTAATTATTTTAGTGTTTTCAATTTTACTAAGTAAGAATGTGTCTTTACTTAGGAAAAAGCGGTTTTGATGTATGAATGAAGGGTAAATGTTGATAAATGAGGTTTAAATGTAGGAATTCAATATTTTTAACTAACCAGTCATCGAGCTTTGGGTCCGGTCCCAACAAAAGTCAGAGAAATGCTCTGAGTCTTTTTGATTGATAGTTTAGAATACTGAATACCTACAGGGGAGGGGATATTATTGATTTTCCCAATGATGTGTTATTTACATGATTGATCAACTGCTTTCTACCTACCCAGCTTTATTTCTAACATTTTTTCTTCCTTTTGTAGGTGCATTTAGGCTTGCAACTTCAAATTTTTTTTCTTTCAAAGCATAAAACTATCCAAGTCTACCTTATTTCATCCGAGGGCTCAGATTAAGCTATTGAGCTCCTCATTATTCTCTACCTATCTATTGATTTGTCAAGTTTAAATTGTTTGACAAATCTTTATTCTCTATCTAAAACATGAAATTGAAAACATGAAAATTTAAGATTAAACAGTTTAATTTAATATGGATTATGGTATTTATTGACACTCTGCACATAATCACTGTTCTTGCAGTAAAGTAAAGTAGTGGCATTTGGATTTTCTCACTTTCGGGTCTTATTTATTTTTTCTTTTGGGGTTTATATTTTTTTAAGTCCCTTGATTTTTCTTTTAGGGCCTTTTACCCTATTTTTGACTTTTTTATTATTTTTTATTTTTTCAAAAGATGGGAAAACAACTTGCAGGAAAAAAGGTATGTACATATTTACAATACTATCAAAGTCAATTCAAAATACATGAAACCTATTATTATAGGACCCTAACAGTGGCTCCACACGAGGATGACATTTCCTAGTGAAATATCAAAAACTTTGAGACTAGTAGCCTTTGGAATTTGACTGTGATGACCCTGTAAATGTCTTCTGATATATGTAATTTATTCATACTTATGATATTTACCTCTCAAAGCTTAGGGCCTTCTCTTCAGGCTTCAAATCTGTTAGGGAAACATCCAATCCAATCTAAACTCTACAATGTATATGTACAATGATCAAAGTGAATAAAAAATAACTATTAGTTAACTCAGGAGAGTAGTAGTGCTTCAGCATTCTACCATTTACTGGTCCTTCTTACAGATTTGTTCCATCCATTTCTTTCAGAAAAAAAGAATTATTACCACTATATCCATAATTCACATAAGGTCCTTTCCACAGAAAATCAAATTTTCCATGTTTACCTTTGTCTTCACTTCTGGAATCCTACTCTAACACTTTATCTCCTATGTAGAAATCATCCTCTTTAGTCTTTTTATCAAAAAAATTCTTGATTTTATCCTGAATGACTTTAGATTTGATATAAAATTCTTCCCTTGTTTGTTTCAAGTGAATAGTTTGATTGATCCTTCTTTTAATGTCATTTGCTTCAACTTGTAACTCTTGGATAATTTTCATCACTGGTACACCTAGGAAGGATGGAAAAATAACATCCATTCCATAAACAAGCTGATAAGGGGAAGTACAAATGGATTTTTTAGTAGTAAGTCTATCTTCCCATAAGGCATTGACTAACTTTTTATTCCAAGTCTTTTTATTGTCTTCAAGTAATTTTTTGATAATATTTACAAGGCTCTTGTTTGAGGATTCAACTAGGCCATTACCCTGAGGGTAATATGTAGTAGAATGACCTAAGGTAATATGGTGTTTGTGTGAAAATTCAATCATTTTCTTGGATTTGAATGTTGTTGCATTGTCAGTAATTATATTTTGGGGACATCCAAATCTTGAAAGAATTTTGTTTTCTAGGAAGGAAATAATGACAGTATCTGTGGCTTGTCTGGAGGGTATGGGTTCAATCCACTTGGTAAAATAATCAGTGGCTGTCAAAATCCACTTATGTTGGCCTGAAGAAGGAGGGTGAATTTGACCAATGAAGTCTAAACCCCATTGTTGAAATGGAATTTCAGTTGAAATAGGCTTTAATGGGAGGGGTAATAATTTCTTTTTACCCTAAAAAATTTGGCACTTATGACATGAAGTTACAAACTTTTTGACATCAATAAATAAAGTAGGCCAGTAAAAACCAGCTCTCAAGATCTTGTCAGCAGTTTTTTTCCAATATAGATGTCCTCCACAGTCTCCTACGTGAAATTCTTCAAGTATTTTGTCAGCTTCTTCCTTTAATAAAAAATTTAATAAAATCCCACTATGATCTCTCCAAAAAAATACATTATCTAAAATACAAAATTTTACTCCCTTTAGTTTTAAGAATCTCGCTTTGGTTCTTGACAATCCAGGAGGAGCTTGTAAGTTTAGGAGTACAAATATGATATCCGTATACCAAGGTGAGTCTGAGAAGGCTTCACTGTGTTGGGAAAAATACTGAGAGGGGGGGGTGAATCAGTATTTACTGCATAATCAAATCTTTTTACTTTTTCATTCCTCAAAACCCATACGCTACTTTACTTCAGTAAACTAGCGTATATACGCGGATCCCCTTTATGAAACTAGCGTATACACAGAGATTTAGATATGTCATTAAATCTTCACTTAAACCATTCCATCATTTATTCATCAGATATTCAATAAGAAGTAAACATGTGCAGTAAGAACAGAATAACCATCACACAAAGCATCACACATGAACACCAGGATTTTTAGGTGGAAACCCAAGTCGGGAGAAAACCACCGCTGCAGTTGCTCAGCCTTCAATATTTTATTATAGAGAAAACATGTTACAACATATGTGCTGGCGCAGACTTGACCAGCACGCAGGCACCCACCTGCGCTCGTTTACCAGCCTCTCCTGGAAGGGAGCTCCAACCCCCTGACTCGTTTACCAGCCTCTCCTGGAAGGGAGCTACGACCCCCCGATCTCGTTTACCAGCCTCACCCGGAAGGGAGCTACAACCCCCTGACTGAAGGCTACAACCTTCAGCACCACCTTGGACCACGTTTCATCAATTTTCACACTGGATCCAACAACTTCAATAGAACACAACTTGCAGCCACGTTTCATCATATTTTCGGCACTGACCCCTCCATACTTTGGCGACGTACATACATCACAAACAAGATACTTATCAACACAAAGATCGACAGTGTGCAATACAAACATCAGATCAGACATTTCATACCCCATGCTTCATAAAACCCTAGTTTGCATACGCGCTTTTCTTTCACTAATGTCACGTATATACGCACTTCTGTCCACATAAACCAGCGTATACATCTGCACATCAACTTCACTGCGCATACGCGCTTTTTCTTCAGAGAAGCCGCGTATATACGCTCTTCCTCTGCGACGAACTAGCGTATGGATCTTCACCACATGAAAGATACTTCCTACGATCGTATATTCGCTCGTATCTACCTTTACTTCTCGTAATGCATGTTCGCCTAGATGCTCGCCTCATCTCAGATCTAATCACTCCATAAACAGATCTAGAAGATACAAGTACATTTCAGATCTAAAGATCCCACTTCATCATTTCTTCATAAGTGCTTCATAGATTTAGATCTATCATCAAACATTTACCCTTTCCATACAGATATACTTCTCAGAGAAGTATTCATTCAAGCTCAGACATCTTGCTCTCACACTCATAATTTGCACAATGAATTTCTTCTCCTTATATAGGTTTATCCTTTTTCAATACCATGAGCCCCTTTTTTCAATACCATGGACCATAACAATACCATAAGCCCAAAACTACCTGGACGGGGTCAATTAGGCGGATCATTACCCAATACAATGGGTCAATACCATGGTGGTTACCCTTGGTTTTGCACTTTTTGAGCGCTTTAGCCCATACGCGACTTGGCACGTTCTTTTCCGCGTGCATACGCGACTTACCCTAGGCCAATCCGCGTATACAAAGAGACATACTCTTTTCATCATATTTTGAGCCCATTCTGAATTCCTTTCTTCATTGCCTTTTGTACACACTGTAGATACATCATATTTTCTTCATCAGGAACATATTCTCTCAAGCACAACTTCATCAAGAGGGTTTCCTTTCAAGTACAACACTCAGCATCATATCATCAACAAACATCATATCACATCAGATTTACATAATTTACCAAGTCCATCAAGTCAAGAATAACTTCATCAGGTGGATTGCCATCAAGGACAATACATGTCAATAGTCGCATGTCTTCATCTTCATTCAGTGGGTTGCCATCAAGGACAACACTCTGCATCATATTTCCAACAATCTCCCCCTTTGGACTTGATGGCAACCATGATGGTGTTTGGTTACCACAACAGATAGATACATTAAGAATACCATGACACCATGTCATTCTCCCTATTTGCCATGTCACTCTCTCCATTTTTGGCATCATTCAAACACCATGTCACTCTCCCCCTTTGACATCAAGGGCAAAGGGCACATCATTATCTTCATTCACACACCATGTCACTCTCCCCCTTTGACATCAAGGGCAACGGACAAAACCAGCAGATCAAAACCAACACACTCACCCCCTTTTCTCCTCATGTAGAAGAAGCGTTCTGTAGATCTGATGTATACTGAAGTGACCAAGCTCCCCCTGAGTTCATGCTGAATCCTCAAACATATTTTCAATGAAGTACATGACTCTATGAAGTTCCTATCACCAATGACTCATACTTACATCAAATATCCAACCAAGTGGATTTACATATGAGACTCAAGTACCCAACCAAGTGGGTTTACAAATTTGACTCAGCTACCCAACCAAGTGGGTTTACAAACACGACTCAGCTATCCAACCAAGTGGGTTTACAAATTGACAAGACCTTACATGACTGAATATTACAATTTTACAACATGGGTCTCAACCAGACCTTTTCATCAAAGTACAAATATGAATTTTCATAATTAATACCAAAAAGACCTCAAGAGAGATCATATATCAGAACCACCATAATGCCAGTAATGCATTATACTCAGCAAAACTAATGCTCCCCCTGAATCTGTGCAACCAAGCAATCTTTCCAAATGACTAAGGCTCCCCCTTAGTTTGTGCATCCTGAAAACTTCCACCAACAAATCATCAAGGCATCTTCATCAAAACATTAGAAACAGAATTATGAGAACTGGAACACCACCAGAGATACCAAACAGTATCAGAGGTACCAAACAGCATTGCAGCTGTGCTGAAGAGAGCTGAACCAACCAAAAATTGCTAGCAACCAACCATACGCGTTTTTCTGTGTAGGAACTCGCGTGTATACGCGACTGTGTTTCAGTAAACCCGCGTATCCCAAGCCATCTTCTAAATTCAACCAGAACTGATCCTCTGTGAGAAAAATGCAGTGTTCAGCTTCTTTCTGAGGTATTTGAATGCTTCCCTGGACTACAGATAGATGGAACAGGGTAGTAGTTTCTTCAAAAGTCATCCAACGGTTGTAGCATAAGAACATTAGTAACCAAGCCTTCAGATTCTTTGCAGCATCAATACAATATTTCCAAGAAAGTTTATCATATCAGAACAATAACTTCCCATAAGTGTCAAGCAATCATTCATGTGGTCCACCACCATCCTACATCACCATGACCTTTAAGATTTAACATGAAGTAACATATGTAGGCAAAAGATCTCAACCATAGTAACAAACTCTGCATGATCTATTCTTATTTCTGAATCACACGACATCCAACTCATCCATGTGTGAGCACAAAAGATACTTATCAGCAACCAGGGCTCAAAATCTCATCATAACAAACCATGTACCAAGTCATCATGAGTATCACAAAAACCAAAGAATAAGCAATCATATTGCCAACAATGCAATCATTAGTATTCAACCTGCTGCTCCCCCTAAACCAGTGCTCTTCCTTAACTTGTGCAATCTGAAACACCTTCAACAACAAACAATCTCTGCATGATCTGTCCTTCTCTCTGAATTATAAGATTTCAACGAATACTCTTCATCAACAAGCAAACAGGACTCAACCATAACCTTCAACATAGGAAACCAAGTATCATGTCATCATAATCATGAATATAAGCTGAATAATGCTAACAGTGCAATCATCAGCAGTCAGACTGATGCTCCCCCTGAACCTCTGCTCCAGATCTTCAGTTATCATATGAATTCTCTTATCCTCAATGCATACGCGACTGTGTCTGATTAAACTCGCGTGTATACGCGACTTTGGTTCATCGAACCTGCGTATGGAAAGTGAAGCATAGAATTTTTTTTACATCTTCCTTCTTCTTCCTGAGCTTGTACCTCATGTACCTGTCTTTTATTTACACCAGATGCTCTGTCAGAAATTCATATAACCAAAGTAATCAAATCAACCATGAGAGCCATCATGCATTGCTCCCCCTGTGACGATACATTACTAAATCTCATAATGTATCTCACATCATTCCTGCAGTCAATCAGAGAAGTAAGCTTCAGAAGCGGATGACTGCAGTAGGGTCTAAATTCCCTACGTTTCTGATCGGTCCTCCTTCTTCTTCCAGATTTGTTTGAACTTTCTATCTGTGTGCTGGAAGTTATCCGCTTTCCCAGATCTGTTCATCCTGCATTCTTTTTCTACATGTCCATACTTGTTACAAGCATAACATCTCATGTGGCCAGAGAAATAATCATAAGAATCATGATGAGTATTTCTAATCTTCCTCCTTTTACAATCAGCTGCTTTATGTCCATACATGTTACATGAGAAACAATATCCCCTGAAGAAACTAGAGTACCTTTCTAAATAGAATCTGTTTGATTGTGACTGAAATGATCTGCTCCTGCAATTTGCTGCAATATGCCCATAATTATGACATTTGAAACATTCAACATTATTGAATGATTTCCTTTGAGATTTCTTCATTGTCGGTTGACCTTTTGTTTCTTTCAACACTTCAGGTTTTGCATTGACTACCTCTGAATTTTTAGCACTTCCTTGTGAGCTAGATTCACCTTTAATAGTTTCATGGAAACCAAGACCATGTTTGATAGCAGGAGACCTTTGATTACTAAGAATATTATCCAGAATCTTAGTACTATCTTGAAACCTCAAAAGTCTAACCTTTTCTTCTAATTTGCCTTTGAGAATGTTTACCTCAACCTCCAGGGCTTGACATTGCTTTGTCATGCTTTCTTCTTTCCTTCTTCCATCTTCTGCTTGATCCTTCAGATTTCGAATTTCTTCTTTCAACCAATTTTCGTTTTCTTCACATGTTTGTTGCAGCTCTTCATTCTTCTTCTTCGATGCTTTGAGATCTTCTTTCAGAGATATGTTTTCAGCTTCAAGTCCAATATTCTTCTTATTTGATTTTTCGAGACCTACTTTGAGGGAAATGATTTCTGCTTCAAGTTCTTCATTCTTCTTATTTGATTCTTCAAGATCTGCTAGTAGAGAGATGATTCCATCTCCAAATTCTGCATTCTTCTTGTTTGATTCTTCAAGATCTGCTTGTAGACGTTCTATGATAGACCATATTTTTGCTCCAAGTTCTTCATTTTCACTTAGTTGTAGAGGTTCCTCACTCTTCTTACTTGATGCTTCTAGAGAGATGACTGTAGCTTCAAGACATTCATTCTTCTTCTTTCCCATTGTTACGGATCTCCTTCAAGCGATCAAGCTTCTGCAGAAGGACCACGCTCTGATACCAATTGTTGGGAAAAATACTGAGAGGGGGGGGTGAATCAGTATTTACTGCATAATCAAATATTTTTACTTTTTCATTCCTTAAAACCCATACGCTACTTTCCTTCAGTAAACTAGCGTATATACGCGGATTCCCTTTATGAAACTAGCGTATACACAGAGATTTAGATCTGTCATTAAATCTTCACTTATATTATTCCATCATTCATTCATCAGATGTTCAATAAACAGTAAACATGTGCAGTAAGAACAGAATCAACCATCACACAAAGCATCACACATGAACACCAGGATTTTTAGGTGGAAACCCAAATCGGGAGAAAACCACCGCTGCAGTTGCTCAGCCTTCAATATTTTATTATAGAGAAAACATCTTACAACATATGAGCCGGCGCAAACTTGACCGAAGACGTTGTGCACCCACCGCTATGCTCGTCACACACTGCCTCGTGCAGACAGCGGCTCCAACCCCCGACTCGGTTTACCAGCTTCTCCGGAAGGGAGCTACGACCCCCTCGATCTCGCTTACCCGCCCCCACCTCGGAAGGGAGCTACAACCCCCCGATCGAAGGCTACAACCCTCCAAGACCACCTTGGACCACGTTTCACTGACTTTTCACACCGGATCCAACAACTTCAATAGAACAACACTTGCAAGGTGCCACGTTTCATCATATATTTTCAAATCGGACCTTGCCATACTTTTAAGGACGTACACAAACATACATCACAAACAAGACATTTATCAACACATCGATATAAATACGAAGAACGATCGATATTTCACTTACTAAAGAACCCTAGTTTGCATACGCGCTTTCCCTTTACTGATGTCGCGTATATACGCGCTTCCGTCCACACAAACCAGCGTATACCTCAGTATATTTTTTATTGCGCATACGCGCTTTTACTTCATCGAAGCTGCGTATATACGCGCTTCCTCCGCGGCGAAGTAGTGTATAGATCTTCAGTCATTACAGAGCAGCATACTTCTTCAGATCAGATATTCAGTTCAGATCTACCCTTTTACTTCAGACAGATGTTCGCCTAGATGCTCTCCTCATCTCAGATCTAATCACTTCATAAAACAGATCTAGCAGATACAAGTACATTTCAGATCTAAAGATCCCACTTCATCATTTCTTCATAAGTGCTTCATAGATTTAGATCTATCATAAAACCTTTACCCTTTCCATACAGATATACTTCATAGAGAAGTATTCATTCAAGATCAGACATCTTGCTCTCACACTCATATTGTGCACAATGAATTTCTTCTCCTTTTATATGATTATCCTTTTTCAATACCATGAGCCCCTTTTTCAATACCATGGACCAAAACAAAACCATAAGCCCAAAACTACCTGGACGGGGTCAATTAGGCGGATCATTACCCAATACTATGGGTCAATACCATGGTGGTTACCCTTGGATTTGCACTTTTGAGCGCTTTAGCCCATACGCGACTTGTAACGTTCCTTTCCGCGTGCATACGCGACTTACCCTAGGCCAATCCGCGTATACCAAGAGACATGCTCTTTTTCATCATTCTCTGAGTACATTCTGAAATCCTTTCTTCATTGCCTTCTGTAAATACTGTAGATACATCAGATTTCCTTCATCAAGGACATATTCTATCAAACACAACTTCATCAAGTAAGTTGTCATCATCTTCATCAAGTGGGTTGCCTTTCAAGTACAACACTCAACATCATATCATCAACAATCATCATATCACTTCAGCTTTACATCATTTAACAAGTCCATCAAGTCAAGCATAACTTCATCAGGTGGATTGCCATCAAGGACAATACATGTCAACAGTCGCATGTCTTCATCTTCATTCAGTGGGTTGCCATCAAGGACAACACTCTGCATCATATTTCCAACACACTGATCGTTGGAGTTGCCATCTCTTCCTGGTCATCTACTTGGGCAATAAAATTTATGTCTAGGGTATTACAGTTAGATTCAAGCATAATTCTGGTTAATCCTTGACCTTTGATGAGTTTAATGGATTTTATCTCTATGTCATATTCTAATATAGTGGCAATCCACTTACCTCTTCTTCCATCAGGACCATCCTGAGTAAGAATGTCTTTTACTACAGAATTTGGGACATAGCCAATGATATGAGAGTATAGAATATAAACTCTCAAGTCTTTAATGGCATTAACCAAAGCTAGGGCTTGTTTTTCCATAATGTTGTACTTCAAAAGGGCATCTCTAAGGGTCTTACTGAAAAAATCTATGGTTTTTTCAAATCCTTGGTTTCAGTTGTAGTTTCTGCCACATAGGCTCCTTCTTCCCTTATCCTTTTGGTGGACTTCTCTAGCTGATTTGCAGTCTCTAAGGTATGAATAGTATTAACTTTGTTCACTGCATCTATTAAAGTGTTTTTAGTCCATTCAATCTGATTAGAAAAATTTTCCATTTCTAGTTTAGCTTCATGGATAAAGGGTGTTAATTTTCATTTAACCCTTAGTTTGCTCAAGATCCCTTGTGGATCATAGTTCCAAGGTAAACTCTCTTCAAAATTATATTCCAATAACTAATTAGCCGCCTCTTTTTCTGCATCCCTGTGATTGCATATAAATGGCCCAATCCGATTCTTAAGTCTGAATTGGGTCTTCTTCTTAGCTTCCATGAAATTTTTTGAATCAGAGTTTAGGATCTGCCTGATATACTCCAAGGCAAAGATCCTCATTGAAGGATATTTGGGTAACTTGTAAGGTAACAATTTTGACCCAAAGACTCTGATTTAAATATATTTCTCATACAAATACCAGTCACTAACTTTACCCTGCTTTGATAACTACAATATCTTTTTGATTTCTTCATTTACTCTAGGTTGCTCTGTCTTGGTCAACATTGTGATCACTGGATGTAAAAATAACTCTGAAAACTCTAAATAACTGAAATCTATACATTCTTTCCTGAGCATGGATGTCCAAAAAATGACAGATAGAGGATTTCCCTCTATGTCATGTTTTTGGAGAGTGATTGGAAAATTATCTGATTGGAAGTATAGAAGCATATGGAAAAGGTAGGAGGTATATCTGAATACTCCCTCAATTTGAAAATTGGTCAATTGATAATGAATACTATCATCAATGAAACCAGCATAATAAAATATTACTAAGGGTGGTTGACTTGGAGAAAAGGTGGATAAGAATCCCAAGATGGACTCATCAGTTTGTTCATCAGTAAAATATCCAAGGATGAAGGAAAGCATGGAAATCACATGTCTTGAATTTAGTGGTAGAATATGGAGGATTTAACTTAGGAATTTCCACATGCAGAGGCATAAAAGTCTGAAAAATGATGAACCTTTTGGGAAAATCTAGGCTAATATATAACTTGGTGAGGGCCTCTATAGATAAAGGGACTGCTTGGGGGTCAGGCTAAAGCTATAACTTCTGGTTAATTGACTCTGCAGTGATGGTAAAAAGAAAATTTTTATTGGCATTTACAATGGATCTTTTCTATGGAACATAGTACTTCTGACACAATCTAATTACCTCCTGATAGGGGTGAGTTAATGGAACAACATATTTGGGCAAATTTGATTCCCAAATATGGACTTCTTCTTGATCATCTAAAGAATTTTCATAACACTAGTTATGGATATCTAGCAGGTTGAATTCAACAATGGGATCTGTTATCTTGTAATCAGTATCAGCTAGGGGAATGTGTTCAATATCAATAACTGGGGGTTGTAATTGATTGACAACAATAGCAGTACTTGAAGTCATGGAAGGGTTAGGTTTAGGTGCTTTAGAAACTTCAGGCTTTCTTGCACTCAATTTTTTAGGCATTTTGATCTACTTCTGTAAGTTTAGACAGTTTTTAAAAGCAATTTACTTTAGCAAAGGGTTTATTGGACAAATTTGGCAAAGTATAGGCTTTTCTCTAGGTTTTCTGTCCAATTAGGCTTGTCAAAAAGGTTTAGAGGCTTTAGAACTGGTTTAAAACAGAAAAAAAGGGTTTCTTGAGTACTTAACTGAGAATCAGGGCTGAAAAACTCTTTTGAAAATATTACAGATGCTTAGGGTACCTGCAGAGGTTTTCTGGTTTATTTCAAAGCTTGAAAAAGGTCATTAACTGTGAAAACTCGAAATTTCTTGAAAAATTGTGCATAGCAGAGAAACAGGGTTTCTAGAAAAAAATCTTTAGAGTTTGGCCTATTTTTGGGACTTTTTGGCAGTTTATTTAATCAATTTTTTAACTTTAAATGTGTTTTATTTCTTTTAAAATGTTTTTCAACTTGATTGTAGGTTCAAATTCTAGAAAAATACCTTTTGTATTGCAGGTATCATCTTTGCAAGAGTTTCTGAGGTTCTGGCTGATTTGATAGCTTTAGTAGCTTATCTGGAGCAATATGAAGCTCCTTGGAAATCTTCACAGGTTTCAGGAAAAATGTTGCAGGCTTTGGGCATAAAAATGGCGGAAAATGGCTTAAAAATGAGTTTTTTACATTCGGGGAAGCTTTTCAGAGTGTTTAGGTTTAAAGCGCAAGAAGATAAGGAATGCAACACATTTTCGAAGGTTCATTAAACATATTGGTTACATTCATTATGCATTGAATGCAGGTCGCATCAGTGGGGAGGGTGGTTTTGGGATTCAACGGATCTTAAAACCAGTGGTTATCGCATGGCAATTGGATGGTAAGCAGTATTGGGCTCAACCCATGTGATCGAATAGAAAAAGGGCATGTTGAGGAGAGAGGTCATTGGGAAAGCACCCATTTCACGCAGCTTTGGCGTTAGGGTGATCATGCATCTTTTCTGTGCGATATCGGATCTGTACCGTCAGATTTGGGCGATCGATGTGAACGGTCCAGATTAGTTGGGAAAGTGCGCTGGATTATGAGTGGGGCAAGGGTTTACATATGTGGCGGAATGTGAGTTTTAAACATGATAATAGGCACTTGAATAAGGTTTTTAAACCTCAATATTTGTATAATATGGCAAATTAAACTCTAGACTTTTTAATTAAGTGTTAATCAAAGTCCAAAGTTTAGGTTTAGTATATTAATTTAAATCTTTGAAAAATGTTTAAATCACACATATCCGTTCGGGTTAATATTTATATAGTTGTTCGAACATCTCGACATATGTTTGAATACTATAGGGGCGAGATTATTTCAATAGAGATATATTTATACCTAGGGGTTTGTAGGGCAGGGTTTATTTTCACACATGGGGATAATAAACTTTGGTCTAAACGTGAAATAATGGGTTTTGGGGGGTTAATTTAAATGTAAGGGTTTTAATATATATGGGAGGGTAAATTAGGGATTTTAATAAAAATAGGTTAAAATTTAATATGAAAAGGGTAGTGAAATGGAAATAAAACACATATTATCTCTAAGTAAAGTGTAAAAAATAAAGCATAGCTCATCTTTTATATTACTTCACTAATACTTAGGATAAATGTAATTTTGAGGGTTTTATGAATGATTTTGAAGGGAAATTAATTATTTTAGGGTTTTCAGTTTAACTAAGTAAGAATGTGTCTTTAATTAGGAAAAAGTGGTTTTGCGTATGAATGAAGGGTAAATGCTGATAAATGAGGGCTAAATATAGGAATTTAATATTTTTAACTAACCAGTCATCGAACCTTGGGTTTGGTCCCAACAAAAGTCAGAGAAATGCGCTGAGCCTTTTTTACTGATAGTTTAGAATACTGAATACCTATAGGGGAGGGGAAATTAGTGATTTTCCCAACGAAGTGTTATTTACATGATTTCTCAACTGATTTCTACCTACCCAACTTTGTTTCTAACATTTTTTCTTCCTTTTGTAGGTGCATTTAGGCTTGCAACCTTAAAACATTTTTCTTTCAAAGCATAAAACTATTTAAGTCTACCTTATTTCATTTGAGGGTGTTGGGAAAAATACTCAGAGGCGGGGTGAATCAGTATTTACTGCATATTCAAAACTTTTACTTTTTCTTGCTTCTAAAACCCATACGCTACTTTCATGAAACAGACTCGCGTATATACGCGGATACCCTTTATGAAACTCACGTATACACAGATATCTAATTATGTCATTAGTTCTTCACTTAAATCATTCCATCATTCATTCATCAGATGTTTAATAAACTGTAAACATGAACAGTAAGAACAGAGTAAACCATCACACAAAGTATCACACATGAACACCAGGATTTTTAGGTGGAAACCCAAGTCGGGAGAAAACCACCTCTACTGTTGCTCAGCCTTCAATATTTTATTATTGAGAAAACATCTTACAACATATGTGCTGGTGCAGATTCCTACCAGCATGCAGGCACCCACCTGCGCTCGTTTACCAGCCTCTCTTGGAAGGGAGCTCCAACCCCCTGACTCGTTTACCAGCCTTTCCTAGAAGGGAGCTGCGATCCCCTGATCTCGTTTACCAGCCTCACCTGGAAGGGAGCTACAACCCCCTGACTGAAGGCTACAACCCTCACCACCTCTATGGACCACGTTTCATCAATTTTCACACTGGATCCAACAACTTCAATAGAACACAACTTGCAGACCACGTTTCATCATATTTTCAGACTGGACCCTCTCCATACATTTAAGCACAGTAAAACATCAACAACAGATAGCTAAAACAAAGCAGATCAGATCAGAGATTTCATACCCCATGCTTCATCAAACCCTAGTTTGAATACGCGCTTTCCTTTTACTGAAGTCGCGTATATACGCGCTTCCGTCCACATCAACCTGCGTATACCTCTGTACAAATTACAGAGCTATTTTCACTGCACATACGCGCTTTCTCTTCAGCAAAGCCGCGTATATACGTGCTTCCTCTGCGGCGAACTAGCGTATGTTTTTTCAGATATTTTAGGTCATTGCAATTCTTCAGAACAGATACATCACACAGATTTTACCCTTTACTTCAGACAGATGTTCGCCTCATCTCAGATCTAATCATTCCATAAATAGATCTAGAAAATACAAGTACAATACAGATCTAGATCCCCTTCTTCATTACTACATCATTGGTGCGTCATACTTTCAGATATTTCATTCAACTGTAACCCTTTTCATTCAGATATACTCCAAAGAGAAGTATTCATTCAAGCTCAGACATCTTGCACCCACATTCATGTGTTGCACAATGAATTTCTTCTCTTTATATAGGTTTACCCTTTTTCAATACCATGAGCCAAAACCACATTACATCCGATGGTATTCCTGGACGGGGTTGTTTAGATGAATCATAACCCAATACAATGGGTCAATACCATGGTGGTTACCCCTGGTTTTGCACTTTTTGAGTGCTTTCTCCCATACGCGACTTGGCACGTTCTTTCCCGCGTGCATACGCAAATTCCCTTAAACAAATACGCGTATGCCTAGAGACATACTCTTTTCATCATAAATCTATCACATACTGAATTCCTTTCTGCATTGCCTTCTGTACTCACTGTAGATACATCAGATTTAGTTCATCAAGAAAACTTCAAGCACAACTTCATCAAGAAGTTGCGATCTTCTTCATCAAGTGGGTTTCCATTCAATGACAACACTCAGCATCATGTTGCTAACTAACATAATTTCATATCAGATTTACATCATTTACCAAGTCCATCAAGTCAAGAATAACTGCATCAGGTGTATTGCCATCAAGGACAACACATGTCAATAATCTCATGTCTTCATCTTCATTCAGTGGGTTGCCATCAAGGACAACACTTCTGCATCATATTGCCAACAATCTCCCCCTTTGGACTTGATGGAAACCACGATGGTGTTTGGTTACCACAACAGATAGGTACATTAAGAATACAATGACACCATTCAAACACCATGTCACTCTCCCCCTTTGACATCAAGGGCAAAGGGCTGATCAAAACCAACATATTCTCCCCCTTTTCTCCACATGCGGAAGAAGCGTTCTGCAGATCTGATATATACTGAAGTGACCAAGCTCCCCCTGAGTTCATGCTGAATCTTCAAACATATTTTTCAATGAAGTACAAGACTCTATGACTTTCCTATCACCAATGACTCATACTTACATCAAATATCCATCCAAGTGAATTTACATATGAGACTCAAGTACCCAACCAAGTGGGTTTACAAATTTGACAAGTCCTTTACATGACTGAATATTACAAATTTACATCATGGGTCTCAACAAGACCTTTTCACCAAAATATAAATATGACCATTTATGACCAACACCAGAAAGTCCCCAAGAAAGAGAACATATTTCAGAACCATCATAATGCCAACAATGCATTATACTCAGCAATGCTAATGCTCCCCCTGAATCTGTGCATCCAAGCATCCTTTTCATATGACTAAGGCTCCCCCTTAGTTTGTGCATCCTGAACACTTTTACCAACAAATCATCAAGGAATCTTTATAAAAACATTAGAAAAATAATTATGAGAACTGGAGCACCACCAGAGATACCAAACAGTATCAAAGACACCAAATAGCACTGCAGCTGTGCTGAAGAGAGCTAACTCCAACCAAAAAAAATGTCAGCAATCAGACATACGCGGTTTTCTGTGCAGGAACTCGCGTATATACGCGAATGTGTATCATGAAACCCGCGTATCCAGTGCCATCTTCTAAATTTATGTAGATTTGTTCTTTTGATTGGCAGAGAACACTCCCAGCTTCTGTCTTAGATACTCGAACGCTTCCCTGGGCACAGGTTTGGTAAAGATATCAGCAACTTGTTGTTTGGAGGGAACATACTCCAACTTCACCTTTTGCTCCAGCACTTGTTCACGTAAGAAGTGATACTTGATGGGAATGTGCTTGGTCTTCAAATGCATAACAGGATTCTTTGAAATACTGATGGCACTTGTATTGTCACACTTAATGGGGACAGGAGGTGTACATTTGATTTGAAAATATTGTAAGGTTTGCATCATCCAAAGGAGTTGAGTGCAACAAGATGCGACAACCACATATTCTGCTTCTGCTGTAGATAAGGCAATAGAATTTTGCTTCTTGCTGAACCAAGATACTAACCGGGGTCCCATATAGAATGCACCACCACTAGTGCTTTTCTGATCATCAACACTTCCAGCCCAATCTGCATCAGTGTAAGCATGAAGAGTGAGATCAGCATTCTTTGGATACCATAGACCAAGGTCTTGAGTTCCTTGAAGATATTTGAAAATTATTTTAACAGCCTGAAGGTGAGACTCTTTTGGATTAGCTTGGAATCGTCCAACAATCCCTATTGCATGCATAATGTCTGGTCTAGTTCCAGTGAGATAAAGTAGACTCCCTATCATTGATCTGTATTCTGGTTGATTCACCGTGGGAGAATCATCATGAGAACTGAGATTGCATCCGATTATCATTGGTGTGCTTACAGGTTTGCATTCTTCCATGCCATACTTCTTCGGAATTTGCTTAAGATATTTTGCTTGAGATAGGAATATACCATCTGCAGTTTGATGCACTTGTAAGCCAAGAAAGAATGTTAGTTCCCCAAGTAAAGACATTTCAAATTCTTGCTGCATGACAGAAGCAAATTTTTGACTCAAAGATTCTTCGTTACTCCCAAAAATGATATCATCAACATATACAACCACAATCAATAGTTTACCATTTTCAACTTTTGTGTATAAGTTTCTATCAGCAGATCCCTTTGAAAATCCTTGTTGATGAAGATATTTGTCAAGGCGATAATACCAAGCCCTTGGAGCTTGTTTGAGACCATATAGAGCCTTTTTAAGTCTACAAACAAGATTTGCATCATTTCCCAAAATGAATCCTTCTGGTTGTTCTATATATACTTCTTCTTCTAGATCACCATTAAGAAAAGCGGATTTGACATCCATTTGATAAACTTTGATTTGTTGATAACTTGAAAAAGCAAGGAACATTCTGATGGCTTCAAGTCTAGCTACGGGAGCAAAAGTTTCTTCAAAGTCTATACCTTCTTGTTGAGTATACCCTTTGCAAACCAGTCTAGCTTTGTTTCTTACAACATCCCCATTCTCATTTAACTTGTTCTTGAAAATCCATTTAGTTCCAATGACATTTTTATCATGTGGTCTTGGTACCAATTCCCAAGTATCATTCTTTTCAATTTGATCAAGCTCTTCATTCATGGCTTGCTTCCAAAATTCATCTTTGCTAGCTTGATTGACATTGTGTGGTTCAATTGTGGATAGAAGTGCCAGATGACTAGAAGATCCCACAAGAGTTCTCCTTGTTCATACACCTGATTCCTTATCTCCCAAAATTTGAGATTCAGGATGATTCTTTTGAACATATCTGGATGAAGCTTTTTCAGATAGATCATCTTCAGGTTCTTCATTTGATCCACTGTCTATATCATTTCTATTTGATGTAGAAGGACATAGGTCACCATCATCTTCTTTTGTTGTTTGTTTTTCTTCTTTAGGAGCTGCAGGAGACTCCTCAATAACAACATCAATACATTCAACAATCTTTCGAAGCCTTTTATTGTAACATTTGTATGCTTTGCTTGAAGATGAGTAACCAAGAAATATCCCTTCATTTGATCTAGGTTCAAACTTGCCAAGCTTTTCATCATTATTTTTGATAAAGAATTTACTTCCAAAAACTCTAAAATGCTTCACAGATGGAGAATTACCATACCAGAGTTCATATGGAGTTTTGTCACTATTTACTTGAACATGAGCCTTGTTGAGAATGTTAGCTGCTGTATGTGCTGCTTCTCCCCAGAACATGTCAGGAGTTCCAGAATCATCGAGCATAGCTCTAGCCATTTGTTGAATTGTTCTATTCATTATTTCTGCTACGCCATTTTGTTGAGGAGTACCTGCTACAGAGAATTGTCTTTTTATGCCATGCTGTTCACAAAATTCAAAGAATTCATTTGATGTATATTCTCCTCCTCGATCAGATCTAAGACACTTGATTTTTAGATCTAATTCATTTTCAACTAATGCTTTGAAGATCTGAAATTTTTCAATTGCTTCATCTTTGTGTTTAATGAGCCCGATCCAATACATTCTAGAATAATCATCAATGAATAAGATATAGTATTCTTCCCCACGTGGTGACTTTTTCCTCATAGGTCCACATATTTCAGTATGAATGAGTTCAAGAGGCTCACTTGATGATCCTTCTTTGGCATTAAATCGTACTCTGGTCTGCTTACCGAATTGACAAGATTTGCATATGATACTTTCTAGTAGATTAATATTGGGAAGACCATGAACAGCTTGAAGTCTGCTTGCTTTGTTGATTTGAGAGAAGCTCAGATGCCCCAGCCTTCTATGCCATAGCCAATTTTCTGAAGACTTGCTCAAGTAACATTGATCTATGTCGTTCAGTACATACAAGTTGCTAGGATTTCTTTTTCCTTTTATAATGATTTTACCTGTATCAAGATCACGAACCACACATTCTTTTGAACTAAAGACCACTTCTGTTCCTTGATCACACATTTGACTTACACTTAACAAGTTATGCCTTAATCCATCCACATACATGACATCATTAGCCTTCACCTTCTATTTTAGAAATGATGACCCTTTTACTTTAATTACAGCAGGAGTATCATTTCCAAATGTAACTTTCTTTTCCTTTTCTAGAGCATTATATGTAAGGAGTTTGCTTTTGTCACCTGTCATGTGTCTTGAGCACCCACTATCAATGTACCATTGATTTTCTTCAGCTTCTGCAAATAATGCTATCCCACAATTTTCAACCTGTATTTCTTTCTTTTTCCATATTTTAGAGCTTGAGGGAACATGTTCTTTTGGTTGGACCTTGCTCCTGCATTCAGATTCTTCATGACCAAAGTTATTGCAATAAGTACATTCAACTTCGTTTTGAAGAGGAGAAAAGTTGTTATAGGTGTTCTTCTTTGGTTCAATATTCATCTTTTTCTTTCTTGCTTCTCTTGTCATGATGGTTTTATATGCAACACATTGAACATCTTTATGACCAAAATTGTGACATGAGAAACATTGTCCATTGAAGTAGAAATTTCTGCGATCATGAAATCTTTTATTTGAATTTACCTGTTGGTTGTTGCTTCTTTGAGAGATCTCCCTGTTAGTGGTCCTTGATTTGAGATGATCATGCTTTACCTGTAAAGATCCTTTGTTCCCTTGCTGAGTGGTCGAATGAAGAGAACCAGTTGTGACTACTTTCAGATAGTTTGGTGCTGAAGTCTGGGAAGATTCCCTAGTATATCCAAGACCTGTTTTTATAAGAGGAGACCGTTGTGTCTTGATAATCTCATCTAAGGTTTCTAAACCTTTAGCAAATATAATATTTAGAGTCTTCACTTTCTCATTATCTTTCCTTAGACTTACTACTTCACTCTCCAATTCCTCGATGCGTTTTTCCTTTGCTTCAAGCTGATTTTCAAGAGTCTCTATGATTATGTTCTTTTCTTCTAGGCTTACTTTGAGTTGATTGTTTTCTTCAAGAAAATCATTGTCCTCTAGAGCATCCACAAAAGTATCCTTTTCTTCTCTTTGTTCAAAAGCCATGAGAATTCTAAAGTCTTCTTCACATTCTTCCTCACTATTAGATGATCCATCACTGTCTTTATTAGTATAATAACTTTTTCTTGTGCTAGATTGATTCTTATTCCTTCTTGCTACTTCTTTTCCTTTAGCCGATGTTTCTTTATAAGGACACTTTGCAGCATAATGACCAACTCTTCCACAATTGAAACATTTGAAAGGAATCTTACCTTTGAACTTTCCGGTACCTAGTTGAAGTCTTCTCACAAAATTTTCTTCTTCTTCTTCTTCAGATATATAGCTGGATTCTTTGACAACTTCCTTTTCTTTTCCTTTTGCAGATCCCTTAAACGCAGCTTCTTTGATTTGAGAAGGGCCTCCTTGCCTCATTTCAAAAGCAGTCAGAATACTGTGTAATTGAACAATAGTAAGAGTTTGCAGATCTTGCCTTTCTTCAATAGCTGAAACTTTAGAGTCAAATTTTGAAGTCAGGGATCTTAAGAATTTTTCCACCAGAGTAGTATCGGTTATGGTTTCACCCAAATTTCTCATCCGATTTACAATATCATCTAGACGAAGAAAGAAACTGGCAACACTCTCATCACTATGCGTCTTCAAATTTTCATATTCGATTCTAAGAGTTTGGAGTTTCGCATTTTTTACCTTTGTATCTCCTTCATAGCTCAGAATGATTTTGTCCCATATCTCTTTTGCTGAATGTAGCTGCATCACTTTAGCAAATTTTGATTCATACATGCTTCCTAATAAGACATTCACTGCTTTGGCATTGGTTTCATACTTCTTTCTTTCAGTAGCATCAGTAGGAATACTTGTCGGGTATTGATAACCATCTTCCACGATTGCCCATACATCTGCACCAAGACTTTGCAGATATGCTTTTGTTCGTACCTTCCAAAATATCAGATTGCTTCCATTGAATAAAGGTGGATTTATAGACATTACTCCTTCTTGACTTCCCATTGCGACGGATCTCCTTCAAGCGATCAAGCTTCTGCAGAAGGACCTGCTCTGATACCAATTGTTGGGAAAAATACTGAGAGGGGGGGTGAATCAGTATTTACTGCATATTCAAAACTTTTACTTTTTCTTGCTTCTAAAACCCATATGCTACTTTCATGAAACAGACTCGCGTATATGCGCAGATACCCTTTATGAAACTCGCGTATACATAGATATCTAATTATGTCATTAGTTCTTCACTTAAATCATTCCATCATTCATTCATCAGATGTTTAATAAACTGTAAACATGAACAGTAAGAACAGAGTAAACCATCACACAAAGTATCACACATGAACACCAGGATTTTTAGGTGGAAACCCAAGTCGGGAGAAAACCACCGCTGTCGTTGCTCAACCTTCAATATTTTATTATTGAGAAAACATCTTACAACATATGTGCTGGTGTAGATTCCTACCAGCACGCAGGCACCCACATGCGCTCGTTTACCAGCCACTCCTGGAAGGGAGCTCCAACCCCCTGACTCGTTTACCAGCCTCTCCTGGAAGGGAGCTACGACCCCCTGATCTCGTTTACCAACCTCACCTGAAAGGGAGCTACAACCCCCTGACTGAAGGCTACAAACCTCACCACCTCTATGGACCACGTTTCATCAATTTTCACACTGGATCCAACAACTTCAATAGAACACAGCTTGCAGACCACGTTTCATCATATTTTCAGACTGGACCCTCTCCATACATTTAAGCACAGTCAAACATCAACAACAGATAGCTAAAACAAAGCAGATCAGATCAGAGATTTCATACCCCATGCTTCAACAAACCCTATTTTTCATACGCGCTTTCCTTTTACTGAAGTCGCGTATATACGCGCTTCCGTCCACATCAACCTGCGTATACCTCTGTACAAATTACATAGCTAATTTCACTGCACATATGCGCTTTCTCTTCATCAAAGCCGCGTATATACGCGCTTCCTCTGCGGTGAACTAGCGTATGGTTTTTCAGATATTTTAGGTCATTGCAATTCTTCAAAACAGATACATCACACAGATTTTACCCTTTACTTCAGACAGATGTTCGCCTCATCTCAGATCTAATCATTCCATAAATAGATCTAGCAAATACAAGTACAATACAGATCTAGATCCCCTTCTTCATCACTCCATCATTGGTGCATCATACTTTCAGATCTTTCATTCAACTGTAACCCTTTCCATTCAGATATACTCCAAAGAGAAGTATTCATTCAAGCTCAGACATCTTGCACCCACGTTCTTGTCTTGCACAATGAATTTCTTTTCTTTATATAGGTTTACCCTTTTTCGATACCATGAGCCAAAACCACATTACATCCGATGGTATTCCTGGACGGGGTTGTTTAGACGAATCATAACCCAATACAATGGGTCAATACCATGGTGGTTACCCCTGGTTTTTCACTTTTTGAGCGCTTTTGCCCATACGCGACTTGGCACGTTCTTTCCCGCGTGCATACGCGACTTCCCTTAGACAAATACGCGTATGCCTAGAGACATACTCTTTTCATCATAAATCTATCACATACTGAATTCCTTTCTGCATTGCCTTCTGTACTCACTGTAGATACATCAGATTTAGTTCATCAAGACATATTCAAGCACAACTTCATCAAGAAGTTTCCATCTTCTTCATCAAGTGGGTTGCCATTCAATGACAACACTCAGCATCATGTTGCTAACTAACATCATTTCATATCATATTTACATCATTTACCAAGTCCATCAAGTCAAGAATAACTGCATCAGGTGTATTTCCATCAAGGACAACACATGTTAATAATCTCATGTCTTCATCTTCATTCAGTGGGTTGCCATCAAGGACAACACTTCTGCATCATATTGCCAACAGAGGGCTCAAATTAAACTGTTGAGTTCCTCATTATTCTCTACCTATCTAGTGATTTTTCAAGTTTAAATTGTTTGACAAATATTTATTCTCTATATAAAACATGAAATTGAAAACATGAAAGGCTAAGATTAAACAGTTTAACTGGTCATGGATTATGGCATTTATTGACACTTTGTACATAATCAATATTCTTGTAGTAAAGTAAAGTAGTGGCATTTGGACTTGCTCACTTTCAGGTCTTATTTATTTTTTATTTTGGGGTTTATATTTTTCTAAGTCCTTTGATTTTTCTTTTAGGAACTTTTACCCTCTTTTTGTCTTTTTTATTATTTTTCATTTTTTCAAAATATGGGAAAACAACTTGTAGAAAGCAAGGTATGTACATATTTACAAGGCTATCAAAGTCAATTCAAAATTTATGAACCCTATTACTATAGGACCCTAACATATTCTTCAACAAAAATGTCATTACTCATCATTGGAATTTCGTATGTGGCACCAAAAAACCAGTCTTGTATTTATCAGATGGTTTGATCCCTATCTGCCAGAATCTGCTCTTAAGGTCAAATTTTCTTAACACACCATTATTGTTGGTTTTTTAAATAAAGCTTCTTTAGATGGCAGTGGATACCTACTAGGCAAAAATGAATCATTTAATGCTCTATAATTGGTCACCATTTGAGGTTTACCTCTATTTTATTATGAATTCTTGTTGACATAAAATGTTGGGCAAGCCCATGGGCTTCTACTTGATTCAATCAACTTTCATCCTAATAGTTCAAAAATCTCGTTTTTACAGAGTTCGAGCTCTAGTGGGGACATCTGTTTTGCTGATGACTTCTGAGGTGTTCCAGAGTAATTTTATTTGTATGGAATATCCAAAAATTATTGTTCCCTTTTCCAAAATGCATTGGGTGCATCTGTTGTACACTCTTCTTCAATTTTCTCTTTTATTTATCTGATATATTATGGCCCTTGGATTTCATCATTTCTAATTACTTTGTTGATCTTATATAATTTTTCAAGAGAACATTCAACTATATCTGGGACAGGGTCTACAATTCTATTTACATAGCTGGAGTTACTTGGAATTTTTATAGCTCTTCCTTGGATGTTGAGGATAATGTGGGTTACTTCTAAACCAAGAGGAAGATGTTTTCTTACAAAATATTGACCCAAAAAAATGTCACTTGTTGTATCAAAAGTGTACAAATGTACAGGGTTAGGAATTCCATTAAGAGTAATTAGGAAATCGGGAGCCATAGCTCTGATAGTCATTAACGTCTTATTTACGGCTCTGAACTGCAATCTTGTGGGTTTCCAATAATATTTAGGAATGACGCTATGCTTTGCACAAGAATTCATATTGCCTGTGTCTAGTTGTGCATCCAGAGAATATTGTTTATAATCACTAACCTTGACATCTATTCTAATAATAATCCTATCTTCAAATCCCTTCATCTGGAGAATAGATGTACCTAGTTTTGGTTGATGTTCTTCTAGTATTCATTTTAATGCTTGCTACTCCGAGTCATAATATTCTTCTTCTTTAATCACATCTTCAAATTATTTTATCATCATTGAATCTTTTAGTTTTGCAAATTGTTTTTTTTTTCAACTAACTCCTTTTGGTCATCTCACCTACTAGTTAGATTTTATTTAACCAGACCTCTTTTTTCTTCAATGGTGGTTTCTTAGTGCAATATTTCCTCCTGCAATCTACTAGCCTAGTCTGTTTCTTCTTCTTCATCTAAAAGACTCTCAATGATGGGCATAGATTTCTTAAACCCATAGGATTTTATATGATGATGAAAGATTAATTCTTCTCTTCTTATGGTAGATCTGTGGGGAAACTTATTCCTATGGGGAATGATAGATGAGGCTGTATTGGAAATATGTGCAAATGTGGTAGGAGTGTCACTTGGATAATAGGCGCCAAGCTTCACCATGCTTGGCTGCATGATTTTGGCAAGTTGATGCTGGAGGGTTGATAGGCATTCTGTGAGATGGTGTTGGATGGCGAAATATCGTGGTGTAAGGTAAGAAATATGATATTGTAAATATGCAATTTCAGAGCATAGGTCTGCAAGATTTTCTAAATGAAACATCTTGACATATGAAATGAAGTCAAGATCTGGGTTGGATTCAGAGCAAGATGAGTCTTTAGGATGTGGATATGGTGGGTTTGAATCATCTGAATCTGTGAATGAAAAATATTCTTCATTTTGTGGGTATCATAAATATTGGAAAAAATGTCAAACAATTTATTTTGTAAATGAGTTTTACCCTTCAAAGGAAATTTTCTATCTCAATGACCTGCGTTCTTGAAAATGAAACAGGTTCCTGATTATGCTCTTTGGTCACCTTCTTGCCATCTCTTGCAGTTTCCTTTTCTTGGTCTTTGAAACATTTTTCATCTAGGGATAAAACCTTCCGGGATGGCTTCTCTTCGTGCAATTTTGGCATTGGAAATCACTTCCACATTATCCTTTTCTATCATTCTTCTTTTTTATTTTACAACCAAAATGATAAGTTCATACATATATATCACATACACTTGCATTGAAACCAAGTTGTTTCTTTATTGATTTGGCTGTCTGTTTTCAGAGGCATTCTTTTTGTAGAGTAAACACAATATTTTCATGTATTCCTGCAAGAGAAAGATTTTCAATATCTATATTTTCAGCTTCAAATCTAGCCCTGACATGATCTGGGATTCTTCCAGGAATTGTAGACAAATATTTTCTCAAATAAGTTGTATTATGTGGGTCTCTTGCCTTATAAAGAAGATCCTCCATTGTGCAGAAAAACTCAGGAAGTTGTTTTATATCACAAAGTCTTTGGCTCATGAACATATCTGCAACATGATGGCCATCAAGCTTAATTTCTCCATAAAACTCATGAAGAAATGCCTTGAAAAGTTCAAGGACTATCTTATCACTATTCATAATATTAATTTTGTTAGATTCATTCATTCTATACCACCATAATTCTAATTTACCTTGGAAATCCCAAGTTATTCTTAAAGCTAATTCTGACCATGAGACTATGTTTCTGTGAGTTGAATTTTGAGTGCTTTACCATGGAATCCAAGTATGGATTTCCATGAGGATTTCATTTTTAGATTTCAGTTCAGATTTTTCATTAGAGATTGATCAATGTTAGCTCGGCTAAGAGTAGTGAACTCGTTAATGTTTGAAGGATCATATGTATTTTTTCAGCAGAACCATACATGGCACTATACCATTTTTACCATGCAGATTCGAAAGGTTGGTTTGGTCTATCGTTATCTGCACTCCTGAGTCTTTTGCTCGATCCTTCTCCTTCTTATTTTACCATTTTTATTTCTGCTATGTTCTATGGTGACCGATCAAATACTAGGATTTGTGATTGATCTAGAGACAATTTTTCTCTAGCAAATGAAATAAAATTGAAAATTTGAAAATTTCTAGGATTATGCACAAAGAACTATTTGAGCAGTAGTGGAGTATTTTTCTCCTCCAGGTTCCTTTCTTCTTGTTGGAATGTCTGGCTATAAACTTCTGTTGCAGTAAGTGCTTCTTTTAAATCATGATTTTTTTTTCTAGAATCAAAATTAAATCTACTACTACTTCCATAATTTTCTCTAGCTTCATATTTACATATTTTAACTTATCAAAATTCTCAAAAGATTTTTTACTCAAATCATCTAAACTAGAATGGAGTCCTAACACATGGGATTTTACTTTAAGAACTTCTTGTGATAGGTCATCTAGATTCTGTGCTACACATGTTAGATGATAATTGTTATAGTTCTGAAGCCGTATAATGTCTTGGGGCTTCTCATCCAGTAATTTCCTATATTGTAGGAAATCCACATCAGCTACCACATTCCCATCTTTAAATTTTTATACAAAATTTCTAGGAGCAAGTCTGCTTTCTAGGAGTATGTGCTTCTCGAGATCATCCCGTGTCTTTTATCTAGGTAGTGTGTATCTCATGAACTTAATGTCTCTAGGAGAGGAAATACATAGACATTCCCCGCATTATGCATGTTGGCCAAAATTTTATTCCTTCAAGATAGACTGAGGTCTGTGAAATACTTGAAATTTTTTATCAGAACTTGAACTTCTAGAGGCGATACATAATTTGCATCGAGAGGAGGATCTGTACTTGTGTTTTTCTAGATGCCTACTGAGGTCTGAAGTATCATGGCTTCTAAGAGAGTGGCTTTTAACAGGGATTTTGGGTACTGCATTTTCATTCCTTAGTCTAATGACTGGTCCTCTACTTGACTCAGAAATAGAAAATATTTTAGGTTCTGGAGTCAGAAAATACCTTTGAGACAATGGATGGTATTCTGCAGTCCACTCATCAGGAATTATTAATTTAGAAAACCCTATTGTGATATATATATATATATATATATATATATATATATATATATAGATAGATAGATAGATATATGCTTCTCTAGATCATCCCTTGTCTTTTATCTAGTTAGTGTGTATCTCATAAACATAATGTCTCTCGGAGAGGAAATACGTAGACATTCCTGACATCATGCATGTTCGCCTAAATGTTCTTCTTTCAAGGTACACTGAGGTCTATGAAAGACATGAATTTTTTTATCAGAACTTGGACTTTTAGAGGCAATACAAACTTTACATTGAGAGGAGGATCTGTACTTGTGTTTTTCCAGATGCCTACTGAGGTCTAAAGTATCATGGCTTCTAAGAGAGTGACTTCTAACAGGGATTTTGGCTACTGCAGTGTCATTCCTTAGTCTAATCATTGGTCCTCTACTTGAATGAGAAATAGATCATCTTTTAGGTTCTGGATTCGGAAAATACCTTTGAGACAATGGATGGTATTCTGCAATCCATTCATCGAAGGTGTCATTAGAGAAAGGAAACCCTATTATGATAGGAGTGATATATATATATATATATATATATATATATATATATATATATATATATATATATATATATGGGTAGTCTAAATTATAAATGAAATAGTTTTTTTCATCGAAATTCACCAAAATCTGGCAATGCAATTTCAAGATTTTTGTTGTTGTTTAAAATACATTCTTGAATGCATAAATGCGTTCAACACAATGAAAAGACCTCTTTCCCTGAATTATATATATATATATATATATATATATATATATATATATATATATATATATATAACATTTTTTAAAATTGATCAGGAGTTCATAAATTTTTCTCAAAATTCAAAGTGACAAGATTAGGTTGAAACTAGGATGGTTGTGTAGATCTCGTTTTCTTGATTCCGGTGACACGAACAGTTCGAAAAACTGATGTCGTATGAGGGAGATATCATGTTCTGATCGAAATCCCAAACATATAAAATTTGCGACAGGGTTGACTGGGATGCCCAATCAGTAAGGTGGATTTCACAGTCAGAGAAAGGAATATTTTGAGGAATATTCTTTCCTCAGAACCAATCCTAGGCTGACAAGTGGCACGATATTATTGGATATTTGTTTTAACATTGTTATTTATGGGCCGATCAGGGGCTGACACGCGGCCAGCCCTGAGGCCGCCAAGTCTCCCCCAAATAGCATATGAAAATTTTTGGTTTGAGGTCCGCAAGGCTGGACCCCACGACCTCTGGAAGAGCAACCACATGACACAACCACCCGAGCTGCACATTAGTTCTTAACTATCATGGGCGATGACTTCTATTTAAAGTTCATTGTAATATAGTGTGGGGGTTTGGGACCACCGGCAGTCCCAACCTGCCAACGGTCCTCGTGGGTGGTCACATGTCATTCAATGAAACCTCAACATAAAACTCCAATTGCAACTACCAGCATATCTGTCGTGGTTATAATAATTTTTCACATGCCATGTTTAATGGTTAGTCTCCATGCGGATACTGTTCAACAGAGAATTCAAACTTGAAGTTTCGTTAGACCCACGATTAAGAGCCTGAGTTCCGCTCCAACGATTGTGGTTTATAATCTGTGGATTGGGTTGCCATGTGGCCAGCCAACCACTAACCATTTATTGCTACGGTGATTTCGATGGTTAGGATTGGTGGGAGTGCTAATTAGGGAAAAATCCACTATTTTGACTCTAGTTAAGTGGACTCCTCTGCATTTAGTGGAGCTTTTCTAGGTGTAACTGGGAAAATGAGTAGGAGACTCAATTTTTGCCCATTCAGAGCGAACGAAGAGTCATTCTTGACTAATTGGAGCATTCTAGAGCGATTGGTGCTAAAAAAACATCCATTAGAGGCATGTATCTACATCTATTTTCAAAATTTTGAGCATAATGAAATTTGGAAGTGCCATTGGGAGATGGACCAATAGATGTATCCCAGGAGGAGTGAACTGCTTTATCATGCCTACTGTGTAAATATTATGTGGTGACTTATTTCTCTATTTTACACTATTGTTCAGTGTTATTTGTGCTTATTTCATGCTTCTAATTCACTAAATTCATCTAACATTCATGGTTAAAATCATCAATCCTTAAGAAAAATAATGAGACAAGGTTGCACATGTTGATAAACTGAAAATACATTTAGCACTACAAAAATAATACAATCCTTTCAGATCATATTAGTATTAGAGCTAGAGTTTATTCTCTAGTGTTGTTTTGTGCAAAGAATTGTTTAGCTGTTTGCAAGTTTTAGATGTTTACTAGTCTCAAGCTCAAAAGAGGAGAAGGCAAATTGGTGGGAGCAGAAGGGTCTCAAGAAGAGCAAAAGAAAATGACAGCAAGATTGCCATAATCTCCACCACCTAGTTCACCTCCTAAGGAAGAAGAAGCTACATTAAGTATGCCTCATGAGGAAGGAGAAATCCATGAAGAAGTTTATCCCAAAGAGGAATAAAGAGTGTTCAGGAAAGAATTCCTTTAAATGGTTGAGATGGTTAGAATCCTTTATCAAGAAAGGAATGAGATATTGGAAGGAGAAGGATCCAAAATTCACAAGGAAGGACAGAGATCTTCAGGAGGTAAGAATGATGAAGATAAGTCAAATAAGGAAAATGGAGGAAATGGAGGCAATGGAGAACCATCATCATCATCGTCTACTTCTTCTTCAGTACATCAGCCACACAAGTCAAAGAACACTGGTAAAATTTCTTTTTTAAAACTTGATGTTATGTTTGAATTACCAATGTTTAATGGTGAATTCGATGCAGAAAATATTGATAATTGGATTAGGCAATTGGAGGCCTATTTGAGAATCCAGAACCTTCAAGATGATGATACCAAAATCCAATTACCTTCATTGAGAATGGAAGGTGCAATACTTGTTTGGTGGGAAGCCAAGACAAAAGAGGATATCAAAAAACATGGTAAGATTATTCCATCATGGTCAGATTTCATTACTACAAAAAAACAACATTTTTATCCATTGGCTCATATGAAAAAAGCCATAGTGAACTGGAAAAAAATTAGGCAATTGAAGGGACAAAATGTGCAAGAATACACCCAAGAATTTAGAAGAAGAGCTCTCTTATTAGGGGTAGATTTGCAGAGCTAAGATAATTTTCTCAAGTACATAGGAGGCTTACATAGCTACCTAAAATATAATATTCTCATGTTTAACCCCACAACTCTAGATGAAGTATGTGTTTAGGCCACACATCTAGAAGCTAAAGGGAAGAACATTTCTGAAGAGGGTAGAAATAAACCTTTTAAGGGTAAAACAAAGAGAAGAAATCAAGAGGTAAAAGAAAAAATAATGCATCTGTTAAGAAAGAGGGAGAAAAAGTGGTTTGTAAACATTGCTCAAAAGAAGGCCATGATGAAACTCATTGTTGGAAATTACATCCTGTTTCGGGGAAAATCACCCTAGAGGTTCGTTGGGTTACAACCACCACAGAGCAGGGGCATGCTACTTAAGAAGGACTCACACAACCATGCATGTTCATAAAAACTAAATAGAGTAGATCGAGGAAGTTACCCGTAGGTCCTACGGTTGAAGCAGATCCCGCAGGGTTCAAACCCCCAGCAACCGTCCTTACTTCTTAACCTGAAAGACAAGAAGAAACAAGCACGAAGAATTGGTTGTACAACATATATCTACTCTAAATGTTAGTGAAATTCATATAAAACATCAGATAAATCATAATGAATGCTTAAATAACAATTTTCTCATATATGTAAGCAGACACTAACACGTATATTTCGGGAACAAGATGGTACTTCTGTATTATAAATAGCATGTACAAAAGTAACGAGTGGAGAGATCACCTGAATCCTTCCACGATATTCGAGCAGACCATCGTCTGGATCTGTCCCGCCCTTGCCTCGCTAAGACTCCTTCCAAACTGGTGCATACGAGATGACATATAGGGAGATGAGCATCTCAAGGAAACAAGGGTTTCCTGTAATGAACTGGGAAAGTGCAAGAGGCACAGGGAATCAGACTTGGATAGGGAATACCAACAGAGTATAATATCAATAATTCTCTCTCTCCCTTAGGCCATACACATGAGGGGTTTTAATACTCCCTCCAAGTAGTTTCAACAGTTGGAAACAGTTGGCCACGTGCTGGGGTGGTTGAACTACCTGAGTAACCATCAACCCAGCCTGAAAATAAGGAATTTTTATATATTTTTTCATAATTTTAATGGCATACGCGGAAAAGTGCAGCTGGACTAGCGTATACACACGGAAAAGTATGGGCATAGTCGCGTATGGGGATTTTTACACTATTTTTAAGTGAATTTGTCTAAGTCTGTAGGAATGGGTGCCCAAAACCATCAAAGAAATCATGAATCATATGAAGGTGAGAAATGATGCTATAACAGATGCCCCCTAATATATGAGGTCAGAAGGGGTACATGATGGCCGAAATGTATTATGCACATAGAAATAACTTCGCAAGGACAAGAGAGGACTTCACCATATTTCAGCCGACCAAAAACCAATGAAAGAAAACAGAGAGTCAACTCATGCTGAGGTGGGCATACCCATGCTCAGTCCAAAAATACATCATATAGAGAGTAGTGAATAGATCCAACATGTATACAAGTATAGCTGAACTGAAAGTACACAATGAATCATCTGAGCATGGCCCGGAAGTGTAAGTATGAATCAATGTCTAAGTATCACATATAGAAAGCTGATCAAAGATGGTGCAACTGGATGTCTGATCAAATAAGTAACTGAATCTCCAAGTACCGAATCATAAGAGGTGGAATAAACGGTACAATCACGCAACTCGGGAGCCAACATATAAGATGCTGCTGTACTGAACTGCAACATATAAGAGTGGACGACATCACTGGTAGAAACTAAATGGACTGTCAAAAGTGAACCGAAAAATGCTGATGCAACCCGAGGTCTTCACCGATCACTATGGCACAATTCTACACAATGGGAATAAATGAGCTGAAGTCGACCATGTGAGAAATCGTTGGATTACCGGTCAATGATGTATACCATTAACCAACGCGAGACAACCCACCGATAATGATAATGAGTGTCAAGGTGCCCCAATACAATCTAACAAGTGCGAATGAATGAGTTGAAGTCGAACACTTGAAAGAATCTACCAATCAGGAGGCAATGATGAATCCCCATTGTCGATAGTGAAGGGTCTGCCACTGATGACTGCAAACCCTAAGGTACTCACAAAAAGACTCTAGACCTTATTCCCAGAGCAATGAGTCAGAGTCGATGGGAAAAGATCTGCTGGAAGGAAGGCATTAAGGCATCCCACATCAGTCTAGCGCGAGTGTAACCCGCAGGCCAAGATTTGGAAGGAATCGGACGAAGTAGAGTGACGGAACCAAAACCGAAGTACGTTTCCGACGTGCACAAGATGAAGCTAGCGCATGGAAGAAAACCTCTGAACCAACCAATAATGAAAGCTGACACAGAGGCGAGAAACCCACCGATAGGGTCAAATGGAAATCAAGGTACTGCACGAATCTCAAGTGTGATAATGTGTGCTGACGTCGAACACAGGGGAAACCACTCAGTCAAAGACCCATGATGATGATCAAATGCTGAGCACGAGGTCACCTATCAATGATGGAAATAGGCCCAAGGTGCGGCTCTAGGTTTGCTCTCAGAGCAATGTGTCGTAGTCGATAAGAGACAAACCCGCCGGCAAGAAGTCAATGGGGACCTTCTCAAACCAACACGAGCAGAAGACCAAAACATCTGATGTGATAGAACATGATACTGACAAGACCGGGAAGGCCGACTGAATAATGAGTCAAGAGACACCGCAGAATGGCCGACTCAGGCTAGACTTCCCTTGAACAAAACACGACTCTGTGATGACCATGGCAGTAAAAAGTGACACTGTATAAGTCTGTCTTGCAGGAGGCAAAACAAACTCTCCATATGATTGGAAGAGATAACCAACCGAGGGAGAACTGACAAGTGAAACATGGTAAAGGCTGAACCTAGGTCAAAACTAAAACCATCCCAAATGAAGGAGATATATATAAGTAAATGTGCTTTGTTCAAGGGCGACAAAACTGACTCTGTACTGCCATCAAAACAACGAAGATACATCCCGTTCCCGCTCTTTTTGTTATATTTGATTTTTTTGTCTTTTTCATATAATAAGCCTGAAAAGGAATAAAAGAATGCTATGGTACAATGGATAGAACGAGTATCAAGAAATCAGATGCACTAGTTCCTGGGATTGGAACAATCCTATGCTCAATGCAAGGTGGCGAAAACTGGTAAGTGATACTCAGAGGAACGTTCCATCCATGGGTAAAAGGTGTCAAGTCGAGATAGCTAAGTGCATGCAATGGTTAACTTGTACAAAAATTCAAGGTCAAAATTTGGCTTAAACATCGAGTCCAAATGAAGCCAGCTAAAGGCCAGGATAAACAAGTAGCTAATATGCAATGCAGTAATACAACTTAACGACACCAGGGAGCCTCTAGGGTAAAAGCCAGAAAAAATGATAGTGATGAAGAAGAAGAATGAAGCTTCAACACATAAGACATGGCGGGACTAAAGAGGACTCCCGAGCCTACATAAAAAGTAGCATGGGCAACAAGTGATAGCGAGGAACTAACTAGGAAGCCCATGTAAAGGAAGGCTCTACCATCAAGTCACGATTAAATAATCGGCGAGTGAAATGGGTGTAATACTCATGACCTGATGGGATCGACCCTAAGGCAAGTGATCAGTATGGAGGCTAGTATGCAAGATGCAACAGAGAGTGATTTCCCTAACCTATATTCCAGTGAATATCATATACCTGCCGTGAAGAGTCGGAAATCATGGATCAAAAACTGGGAAAAATCTCAAAATCGTCAAATTGTACCTGAAAACATACCAAACTGGGCACTTCCAAGCATTCGAGTTATGCAGCTTAAGATAGATCGAAAAAATGAGCATAATGAATTTTTGAGAAAATTTTCAACTTTTTAGGCATAAATAGACAAATTACCTCATATCTGGTTCATTATTGCATTGCTGATTTGGAAAAAAGTGCTCTAGAGCAAAAAAATTCTTTCGTCAAATCAGGAACAACCGACCATCGAATCGTGCTGAAATTTCAGGTAGGCTCCTAAATCATCCTTGCAAATCATTTTTTCCGTTTGGAAATTAAAATTAAGTGAATTTTAGCTTGAAACCCCTTGCTAAAAAATGCGGACTTGCGCATACGCGGGTTCATTACAGGAAACTCGCGTATACACGCGACTGTGCAAAGAAAAAGTCGCGTATACGCAGGTCCGAAACTTAAAAAGTGTGGCTAATGCATGATTTGATGAAATTTGATAGGATGACAATCTCATGGAGAGAACGTGAGCATAGCACAATTGACCAAGAGGTCATGCAAGATCGAGCAGCTCAAAATATCCTTCGGAATTGCAGATTGTTCAAATTCTTTAAAATGCCAAATATGAAAAGCAATCCTCAGTTTCTAGAAATGCTCGTCAATTACTGGGAACCAGACCAAGACTGTTTCGTGATAGATCAGATGCCACTATGCATTGAAGTGGAAGACATATACTTTATTACTGGACTCTCCCGAAGGGGAGAACCAGTAGACTTGCACGGGAAGCCCTTGGGAGGGTTAACCGTGGAAGACTATGTCCACGTGTGTTGCGTAGGGGGTTCCAAAAAGGTTGGAACTCAGATTGCAATTAAAGATGTGAGGGATTTGCACATGAAAATCCTCCTTTTCACCATCGGTAGAGTGGCAGGATCTGCCTCCCTACATCAGGCATCCAGGACGCAAATGAGCATAGCAGTAGAATGTTTGACTCATGTGTATGATTGGTGCACAGCCCTTTTACTAAACATGAAACAAAAATTGACCTCGATCCGCCAAGCAAAGACCAAACACTTTGGGTACGGTACAATTTTGACAACATTCTTCTTTGAGAAGATTCCAGCATTGAGACCCAGAGTCATCTCTACCATCAGTAGCCCGCGGGACCCAAGAATTGCCCGTTGGGCGGACATGATGAAGAGACTAGGGGGTAATGAGGTACCCCGGACCACATGGGACGATGAGTTCTTCCGCTGGTGGGGAGAACAAATCATCGCAGTGGACGACTATCCCTATGCTGGGATGGACTTCTGTGGAGATCTAGATCTAGTTCTTCCACTAGGCACAGCATGGGGTACAGTCGGTAAGTTTGCAAAAAATTTTGACTTATATAATTTTTTTGGATTTTTTCAAATATGTATGAAAAAATGAAAAACAAACATGTTTTTGATTGGATTCATAATGAATGACAATTTAAAATGATCATGTTTCAGATGTTGGACCAGTTCGACTTGAAGGTCTCCCGCGCCATAAGCGCCGCAGGGGCGAAGAGGATACTGTGGATTCAGATAGGACTCTCCAGGCCATGCAGAGGAATTTGGAGGGAATAACCCACCAAATACCTATGGCTACTGTGGAGGACCTGCCGGAAGCCATCCAGAGATGGGTGGTAGGAGTGCCCCGAGACTGGGTTAGATTATTCCACCAAGTTGCCACCGCAGTCACGTTTTATAGGAACACGACTTCTGGGCAGGGACCTCAGGAGTAGATAGATATTATGTATTAGATGACTGTATATTCTTTTTTGAGACTGAACATGATAGTGGCATAAGCCCAAGTTTTGTATGACGTTATGGATCCAAATTTTGTAAATTTTTTGAACACTCCGATGATATATATACAGTGATATTTGATGTGATGTGATAAATGTATCAAATGTATGATGTTTTTGATGATTAAAAATTTATTGTATGGAATGATTAATATGCCAATCTAATGCTTGATTAGCTAACGAGTCAGCAAACCAATTGTCAGCTCGAGGAATATGAATGAAAGTTAAAAATTGAAATGACCTTTGTAACAAACGTACCCTCAAGAAAAATCGTAATAAAAATGGATCTCGTACCCAATAAGTATTGTTCAACTGCAACACCACCAGCTGAGAGTCCAAGAAAAATACCAACGAATCAACACCCAAAGATATTGCCTCCAAGAGTAGATGAATGACTGTAGTGTATTCTGCTATATTGTTGGAAGCAGGACCAATGCAGACTCCTCTTGATACTAACAGCTGACCGGATGGATAATGAAGCACCCAAGCCGCAGAAGCTAAGTTCCGGGTGTGTCTACTAGCACCATCGGCGAAACCAAAATGACTCATGACATCCAACACAACCTGCCAAAGCAGATCAAAAAACATCACCACCTCATCAAAAATCGAAAATCAATCAGATATGTACAAAGCAAAAACTACTATATACAAAAAGCAGGATGCCAGGCCGAAGCCTAGGCATAATAATTCTTCAAATAGAGCCCATTTCGGGGCTCCGGCAACTCGTTCCCATCGAAATCAACCAAGGTATATGCTCCTTTCTTAAGGAATTTTTTAACGATATAGGGGCCATACCACATCGATTTAAACTTTCCTGCCCCCAAGGCATCTTTTTCTTGGGCATAGACCAAAACAAGGTCACCTTCCGAAAAGACCCTAGGCTTGACCGCCTTATCGTACTGAACCTTTACTCGGTTTTTATGCGCTTCATTCATCGTGGCGGCATCTCGACGCTGCTCATCGAGATGTTCCAGATGAAGAAGTCGTTCTGCCAGACTAGAAGTGTCAGGAAGAAGTTCAACAGCTAATTTAAGAGAAGGAATCTTGCATTCAATAGGAAATACGGATTCCAACCCATGCACTAACTGAAACGGAGTAAAGCCAGTTGCAGTTTTCACTGACATCCTGTATGCCCAAAGTGTAGGATATAGCATAATATGCCAGTTGGATCTAGCTTTATCAATTGTCCTTTGAAGAATTGTCTTCAAGGATTTATTCACGGCTTCCACTTGCCCATTGGCCTGAGGATAATATGGAGATGAATGCTCTTGCCGGAAACCCAATTTAAGAGCCAACTCAGCCATCATACTGTTCTGAAAGTGACTACCATGGTCGGTGACAATCTCTCTAGGTATACCGAAACGAGCGATGACTTGGTTGAAGAAGAAAAGAGCTGCAGTCTCACCATCGTTCCCAAAAGTAGGCATAGCTTCGACCCACTTCGTAAAGTAGTCTACTGCTACGATAATGTACTTGTGACCTTTTGCCGGAGGCGGGTTACAAGTAGTATAATCCATACCCCACTTTGTAAAGGGTCTGACAGTAACGACTGGAAAAAGCGGAGCTGGATGAGCGCGCATTTTTCGAGTATACACCTGACAAGGATGACACTTCTTGACCGATTCAATACAATCTTTGAAAATTGAGGGCCAAAAGTATCCAGCACGCAAAATCTTTTGGGCTGTAGCAAGCCCAGATAAATGACCCCCACAAGCTCCACTGTGAGAATCATTGAGCATAGCCTCGGCTTCTTCGAAAGTTAAGCAGCGTCTTAGGATTGAATCAACCCCTCGACGGTACAAAGCATCACCAATAATCAGATAATTCTTGGCTAAGTGACGCAGCTTGCGACGCTCATCTTTCGAAAAAGAAGAGGGAAACTTCACAGTCTGGAGATACACAATGATATCCCCATACCAAGGATCTTGTGGAGAGATTAGAAACAAGTGTTCGTCCGGGAAGGACTCATCATAGATCATCTCCTCTCCACAAGGCAACTCGGAGATCAATTCCGCAAAGACTAATGACTTCTTGGATTTGGCAGACATGAACTCAAGATCGAATTCCTGTAATATCACAATCCATCTATTATATTTGCCCCCAATCACTCGCCTGCTGAGGACAAACTGAAATGGATTGGCAGCTGCCAAGACATAAGTTTTGCGAAGAATAATGTAATGTCGGAGTCGCTGCACAGCATGAACTGCTGCTAAGGCTAATTTTTCTATCGGAGTGTATCGAAGTTCAGGTCCTACCAGTCCTCAACTAAGGTAGTAAATAACATGCTCTGCAAGAGCATCATCTTCCTGAACCAGAACCATACCGATGGTAGATTCTGCTGTTGCCAGATACAAAAGAAAATCTCTGCTATAATCAGGTGGACTCAGTAAAGGAGCAGAGGTCAATGCCTTTTTCAAAGCATCGAATGAGCATTGAGCGTAGTCGTCCCAAAGAAAAGGAACTCCTTTCTTCAACAGTCTCATATATCCCTTTGTAATCTCAGCATAGTTGACGATAAACCTCCGAAGAAAATTAGACTTCCCTTGGAGACTTTGAAGCTGACGGATGGAAGACGGGGGAGGCAACCGAAGTATTGCCTCAACCTTGAAGGGATCTACCCTTATCCCTTCCCTAGACACAATAAATCCCAACAGTCGACCGGATGTTACCGCGAAAACGCACTTGTTCGGATTCAAACGAATTTTATAAAAACGACATCTTTCAAATATTTGCCGGAGGTGACCAGGATGATCCATCCTCTTTCGAGAATGAGCAGCTAGATCATCTAAGTATGCCTCGATAATCTTCTTGATGTCGTGGAAGGCGTAAGACATGGCCCGCTGAAAGGTAGCCCCAGCATTTTTAAGACCAAAAGGCATATTCTTGTATGCAAACGTACCCCAGGGACAAATAAATGCAGTCTTATGTTGATCTTCAGGACGGATAGTAATTTGATTATATCCGGAGAAACCGTCCATGAAGGAGAAAATCTCATTATCGGCACACTCGTCAATGATCTGATCGATAAATGGTGTGGGGTAATTGTCTTTAGGACATGCTTTATTTAGGTCTCTGAAATCGATGCACACTCGAATCGTTCCTTGCTTTTTATCTACGAGAATGGGGTTTGAAACCCATTCAGTCAGAGGAACAGGAAAAATGAATCCCGCCTTAAGCAGCTTTTCAACTTCAGCTTTGATAGCTGCTGCCTTCCTAGGATTGACCGGACGAAGTTTTTGCCTGATCGGCTTAGCATTTTCATACGTCTTGATGTCATGTTGGACAATAGATGGGTCTATGCCAGGCATTTCCTCATAAGACCAAGAAAATACATCCCTATACTCTTTGAAGAGCTCGGTGTAAATTTGAACCTCTTCACGGGAACATTTAGCTCCAATGAAGACATTCTCGATAATATTGGGATCCCTGGAAATGTTCACCAGGATAGTAGGAGAGATCACAGCCATGTTCCCTTCAGCATAAACCTGTGTTGGTGCCAAAGGGTTCAAGACTGGGTGAACAGGACCAGGAGACTGAGGACTCGGAAAACTTGTTTCAACTTCGTTCAAATCAGGTAGGAAGTAAGACCGATGATGCAAATCATCCCACGGTCTATCTATACCTGTCATGGCTTCCAGGATGGCCTCTTCGGATGGAAGAGTGGTATCAAGGCAATCCTGGGCTGAAGAAGAACTAAGCGTCCAAGCCGGAGCCACATCACCATCCAACTCTTCCGGTGAAAGAGGAGCTGGGATAGATTCTGCAGTGTCAACAATAGACTGATATGCAATCTCAGCTGCAGAAATCGGAAATGCCATTCCACCCACTTGACCTTCCGCTAATGTGGCGGTAGGGGAAGGTAAGGTCCAAGGGTCCGAAAAATAATGAGTTCGAAAGAACTCTCTTCGAAGGGGAGCCTTGGAGGATGAAATAGCATTAATATGCACCGTAGGAGGAGGAAGATCGAAAGTACCCATCAAGGAAGAATACATTCCAACTCCTAGATTCTCAACAGGCGCCTTAGTATTATCCAACTTAGGAACAGATGAGTCAGAAGATGCATTCAGGTCTACAGCAGGACAGTCCAGTTGATCCACTGTAACGATCCTCCCTTTGTGGGGGAAACATACAATCCGAAATAATGAGGATGAAATGGCATCCATCTCATAAATCTAGTTCCTCCCCAACAGAAGGTTATAGTCCAAGGCTGCATCCACTACCTCAACCTCTATATTGACGGTTTTTCCCCCAACATAGATGGGCAAAGCCGGGACAATACCATGGGGTCTGTGAGAATGACCATCGAATGCAGTAAGAACAGTGCTAGATGGAACAGCTTTGGGAGATCCAAGTGTCTTCCAACATGCGAGAGACATCACGCATGTGGAAGCACCCTCATCAACAACCGTTCGAAAGATATTGCACTTCCGATACGACGATTTAATATGAAAAGCCATGTGATGAGGAAGTCTCTTCTTAAAATTATTCATATCAAAAGTAATCAGAAGAGAATTTTTCGGATCAATAGCCCCAATGGAAGTGAGCAAAGCACTGCGCTGAGCCGGACAAGACTGGAGTACCTCTAAAGCTGACATAGCACAAGGACTCTGCGCCAGATCTTCCACAATTGAGTAGTTCTGGGAAGCCCTAGCGTTTGGATTAATCGTTGACCGCTTAGAGGATGCTTTGGTCATCCGAGGCATAGACTCAATAGTAGGCTTCGTAATGTGAAGCGGCTCAGTAGCATCAGGAACTTCCTTAGCTTTCAAAGACTCTTCTCCGCCATAATCACAGGATCTCGTAGCGATATTCGCGTGAGCACTCATCATAAAAATGTTCGATGGAATTTCCCCTTCCTGGGTGCTCCCAGAGGAATCCCCAGGATTTTGGTTCACGCCAGCAACTAATTGCTGCCCTTGGGGAAAAGGGTTTGTTAACACAGCCTGGGAACTAGAAGAACCCTGTTGAGCTAACAAGCGCTGAGCATCCTGAATTTTAGGGCAAAGGTGTGTGAGATGGTCTCCAACACAAAGCTTGCATGGAAACTTCACTTTCTTCTTCTCCTTTTGACCCTCACCAACACGCTCGTTGGTTTTATTTGCATTACCCTTCCCGTTCTTGCCCTTCTTCTTGTTATTTCTTCCCTTCTTCTTCCCATCAGATTGTTGATTTCCTTTGGGATCAGAAGCTTGGACAACATTTATGGACAAAGGCTGGGAAGGTGATGACTCGGCAGGCACAGCCTGACTAGAAGGAGCAGATTGCAAAGACAACTGCTGCAATTGAGAAATCAGGCTGGCTGCACCACTATTGATCGATCCGACAAGCCCATCACCATGCAAACTGGGTTTAGTTTTCGATAAATCCAATTTGGAGCGAGGAGCATTGGGCAAATATTTATAAAGGACCCCAGACTGAGAATAGATCAGTTCCAGCTGCTGGGCCCTAAAAATGGCCTGCTCCTCAGAAAATACCCCAGATAGGGATACATCTTTTGAAATATCTGACTGCAGGGATTTTAGAAACCATTCGAGAAGGAATTCACCTGGAATATGAGCTTTAATAAGCCTCTTCCTTCTCCTCCATTCCTGAATGTGATCAGAAATGTGAGTTGCCTCATCCTGTTTAAAATTAGCCAGGAGTTCGGTCCCAGCCTCATATCTGACAAGCAACTGAAAATGGTTTAGAAATGTGACAGCCATTTCTCCAAATGTACCGAAACTGCCCCCAATGAGCTCGATATACCATTTGGCAGCGTTTCCAATTAGGGTGCGTTGAAATAATCTCAACCTAATCAAATCATCAATCAGGGAGTTCGAAGAACACCATAAGTGGAAAGTGGTGATGTGGTCCGCCGGATCCTCCCCATTCTTACCTTCAAATTTTGGAATATCTGAAGGAAGTTTGGTCGGGACCGGAGGCCACCCCGGACTGTAACGAATCGGATCATTAGTCAACTTCGACAAATCTGGCAAGTTTAATGTTGCCAGAAACGGTAAGCGAGGCGGAGCCTGAGGATTCCATCCTTGATGGGATGGATTCCCAACATTCTGAAAAGAATAGCCTAGATTTGATAAGGCACCAAGTTGCTAGAAAGGACTCATAGAAAAAGGAGAAGAACCTCCTCCCAACGCATAATTACCAAAACCCAGACCAGTTCCCCCCGCTGAAGTATTGAATGAAGAGGAGAGCCCCTAATAAGGGTTCTAGGCATTAGAAAGAGGAGAAAAGGTCTGGTAAGCACTCGACGAAGGGAAAGAAGCATTCCCTTGATGACCTGCGTAAAACTGATTCCCTGCCCCCGATGTAGTAAACACAGGATTCCACCCTGTAAAAGTAGTCGAACTTTGCCCCCCAGACCAAGGGTTGAAACTCTGGGTCTGGGACGTAAACGGAAACGACCCTAAAGAACGATTGGAACTAGGAATGTGCCTAGTTCCAAAGGGGAAACCCTGAAAAGAAGCTAATCCACTAGCCATAGAAGACATGGGTGTAGATCCAGTTGCAGCAGCGGAAAAGGAAAAAGAGGGATTCCCACTAGAGGGCATCCCTGAACAAAAGGGACCAAAATGAGAAGCATGTGCTTGGGTGAAACCAGAGCCAAACACAATAGCACTAGAAGTAATCAAAGATAAAGCAATAGTGCCCCCTCCTTCAACAGAAGCAGGGGTCTGAATGCCTGCAGCACTCACGACAGAAGCCGCGTTCCCAGTCGTGGCCATCGAAAGATATGAATGATACAGAAGATCTTCCGGTCTCTCGGACTCAGGTCCGATGTACTGAACAACGAACGGATAGTTAGGAGGAAGAGGAGATGGACCTGTAGCAGGAGGCTCAGGTACGTCTTCAATTTGAAAATCTTCTTCCCGAGGAAACAAAACTCGCGAGGTGAGCGGAACGCTCCTCTCGGAACCGACACCAGAATCAGCTATGAAACCTTCAGACCTTTGTGGAGGATCTCTCTCCACTGCGTCAGACGCCACAGGGTGGTAACCACCTGCTAAATCACTCCTACGCCTTCTCGAAGAAGGCTCTGGACTCTCGGGAGATAACCCCCGGATTCTCCTTGATCGACGAGGCGCTTGATCAGCCACTTTTATAGATTTTAAATTAGACTCAAAAAAGTGAAAATCTAGGCAAGCTAGGAGCAAAGAGCACTCACTATAAGAAAAATCCCTGAGATACAATCAAGCAAACAACCTCCAAGTATTTCCGCTCCGGGTGATGAGGACCGGACACCAAAATATAGGAAAGCGAAATATAGGACCTCCCGAAAGCAGTCTGGGATAATTACGGCCCAGAAAAACTAGCGAAGGTATCAGAAACAGTTACGCCGACCTCCTAACGACAGCCTTTGCCGGCTCAAGCACCCAAGCTTCGCAAGGGCACCCCCCAGAAGTACTGCTGAAAGTGATGCGACGTCTGCCTCAGGTACCACGGGTATTCCCCCCGCAGTCACCTGTGTGGAACCTAGGAGTGGCAACTATGGGCACCAATCCGTATCAGAAGCCGGGCGGAACGGTCTTGAGGTCAGATTCAGCCAATCGGAGAGGGGGTATCCCTCTTCTCAGCCTTCACTTCCCCTCGCGCTTGACTCTCTGGAGGAGAGCTTTCCCGGTCCACCTAACGGAGTTGGATTTTGCTCAATTAATCAACTTCTATGTTTTGTTTGAGTGGCCTTGGAGAGTTAACTCTCCACTCACCTATTCCAAGGCCCTACAACCTAGCTAGTTGGTGTATGACACTTAGAAAACTTGCTAGTTGATTTTAGATTAAATCTCTTATTTTAATGGGCTGTTATGTTAAGTCACAAGGATATGGAGATGAAACTTATGATGTTTTTGACGCAAAAGAAATTAATAAAAACTTAACTACATGCAGATGCAGTTATTGTCTTTCGATGAAAAGCAATCTCTACACGGGTTCTACGAGATTAAAAATTGTATTTTTTCTTTTTGAATAGCAAACTCACACTCACAAAAACTATGAAATTGACTAAATGATTAAATGCACCTAATGCAAATCACTACAAGCATGCAAATCCTAAGATGAAAATCTCCTAAAGCAGAGTGACATTTCCCAAAAAGTCCTTCAGTTTTAACTCTTCTTGGTAGTCCAGAAAGCTAGTTCCCGAAATCAAGAACTCTTAATATGAAAGACACCAAAGATGCTTAAAAACAAGAAGAAGAAATGAATGACAACTCCCTTCCAATTATCAAGCCAAAAACTGAAAGCAAGAAACCTCACAAAAGCTTCAAAAGATATGGCAAAACGAAAATGAAAATGCAACAAAAAAAGCAAAAAAAAAGAGAAAATGTTTTTTAAGCCTTTGAAATGCAAAAAAAAAAAGCAAAATAAATGTTTTTTGAGCTTTTTAGTTTTATAGAGAAAGAGCTCGAAAATACCAAGCAAAACTATCAAAATCCAAACCAAACAAGACTAAATTTCAAGCACAAACTTCAACAATGCTCCCAAACCTTATAAGGCTAACTCGTAGCAAGATCAATAAGAGCACAAGAAGACAAGAAAACTCAGCCACTCAGCCTAGAAAAATAGTGCAAACTCGTCGCAAACAAAAACTTTGAAGAAGCAAGAAAAACTCTTCAAAAGTGGCGACAAGACCTAGCCTATTGAACTCAAGAAAACCAATCAAGAAACGAGCAAAAATCATAGTGCCAAGCAAAACACAAATATAGGAAAGAGTAAATGAGCAGGAGCTCACTATTCTGATAAAGCAGAACATCCAAGAATGCTTAGAAAGCTATCTTGGTACTCAAACCAGGAGTGCCAGCACTAGAAACAACACTTTGCCAAAAATACTAGTTTTCAATCAAACGAAAGAGAGAAAAGACAAGAAACCACTTCCTTCACAATCCAGAGAGTACTAAGACACTGTAGAAACAGGTCTCCACAGCCAGAAAGGACCAAAAAGTCAAGAAACCCAAAAATTCAAAATTTTCCTAGGTATACGCTACTTCACAGTTCTGGAACCAGCGTGCATACGCGTCTGTGCTAAGCGAAACTCGTGTATACGCGGGTACCTTTATAAAAACTTGCGTGTATATGCGACTGTGTTCAGAAAAAAGTGCGTATACAAAGGTAAATAATGAAAAAAACAAAAAGGACAAGCCTGGATAAGAAACCAGGACTTCAGACTGACTGTAAAAAAGTAAATTGGACTACAAATGAAAGTTAAAACTGTCGGCAACCTACCAAACAGCTGAAACCACCCAACAGGGGAGTCACAAGAATGTGATCCCTAGCGGAGTCACCAGTTCTTTTTTGGGTAAAATCACCCTAGAGGTTCGTTGGGTTACAACCTCCACAGAGCAGGGGCATGCTACTTAAGAAGGACTCACACAACCATGCATGTTCAGAAAAACTAAATAGAGTAGATCGAGGAAGTTACCCGTAGGTCCTACGGTTGAAGAAGATCCCGCAGGGTTCAAACCCCCAGCAACCGTCCTTCCTTATTAACCTGAAAGACAAGAAGAAACAAGCACGAATAATTGGTTGTACAGCATATATCTACTCTAAATGTTAGTGAAATTCATATAAAACATCAGATAAATCATAATGAATGCTTAAATAACAATTTTCTCATATATGTAAGCAGACACTAACACGTATATTTTGGGAACAAGATGGTACTTCTGTATTATAAATAGCATGTACAAAAGTAACGAGTGGAGAGATCACCTGAATCCTTCCACGATCTTCGAGCACACCGTCGTCCGGATCTGTCCCGCCCTTGCCTCGCTAAGACTCCTTCCAAACTGGTGCATATGAGATGACATATAGGGAGATGAGCATCTCAAGGAAACAAGGGTTTCCTGTAATGAACTGGGAAAGTGCAGGAGGCACGGGGAATCAAACTTGGATAGGGAATACCAACAGAGTATAATATCAATAATTCTCTCTCTCCCTTAGGCCATACACATGAGGGGTTTTTATACTCCCTCCATGTAGTTTCAACAGTTGGAAACAGTTGGCCACGTGCTGGGGTGGTTGAACTACCTGAGTAACCATCAACCCAGCCTAAAAATAGGGAATTTTTATATATTTTTTCATAATTTTAATGGCATACGCGGAAAAGTGCAGCTGGACTAGCGTATCCACGCGGAAAAGTACGAGCATAGTCGCGTATGGGGATTTTTACACTGTTTTTAAGTGAATTTGTCCAATTATGTAGGAATGGGTGCCCAAAACCATCAAAGCAATCATGAATCATATGAAGGTGAGAAATGATGCTATAACACATCCTCAAATGAGGCCCAAGAAATACAATAACAAAGGGAAACAAAAAACTGCAACTACAACTCAACATGATTTAGGAGATGATTCAGGTGATGAATATAATATCACATCCATGGGATCGAATAACATGAAGCGAAAATAAATTGAAACTAAACCCAGTACTAGTACATAAAATTGTCACATACATGCTCCAAATGAAGAAGAAAGAATATAGTTGTTTCATGTGAGAGTCATATCCAAGCATACCAAGATTGACACATTGTTTGATAGTGGGTCACAAGAAAACTTAATCTCTGAAGACTTGGTCAAGAAACTTAAACTTGAGACCATTCCACATCCAAAACCATATCCATTGGGTTGGATTTGTAAGGATGAAAATTTACATGTTTCAAAGAAATGTATATTTTGGTTTGCAATCACTACACATTTTGTTGACACAGTTGAATTAGATGTGGTTCCACTTGACATAACAGGTATTTTGTTGGGGATTCCTTACTTGTATGACATGAAACTGGTCTTCCATCACGTTGAGAACAAATACCATTTATTCAAACATGGCAAGGAGAACATTGTTAGAACACATCGCAAGAAGACAAACATTGCTATGGTAAATGTTGGACAGGTAAAGAGGCTGGTAAATTCAAGTAAGATTTTTTATGATTAAGCCTAAAGCTAATGTTAATCATGAATCATTTCAGGGATGTGATCCTAAGTTGAAATAAGATTTATATGATGTAGTTAATGCACATCATGAGATGTTTCCAGAGCCAGCATGGGACATGGCGCATGTGTGTAGACTTTAGAGCTTTGAACAAGACTACAGTAAAGAATCGTTACCCACTCCCAAGGATAGATGATTTGATTGATCAGCTGAAAGAAGAAAGTTTTTTCACTAAGTTATATTTACGAAGTGGATATCATCAAGTAAGAATTACAAAAAGTGATATATGGAAAACTGCATTCAAAACCAAACAAGGACTCTTTGAGTGGTTAGTTATTCCATTTGGTTTGTGTAATGCACCAGAAACTTTCATGCATGTTATGGATAGTGTTTTGCGTCCATTCCTTGATGAATTTTTTATTGTGTACTTAGATGACATATTGATTTTCAACAAAACAAGAGAAGAACATGTCTTGCATGTGAATAGAGTGCTTGATCTTTTGAAGAAAGAGAAATTGTTTCTTAAGATGTCAAAGTGTGAGTTTGGAAAGACTTATTTGGTTTATTTGGGACACATTGTAAGAGGAGGAGAGTTGAGAATTGATCCTTCTAAAGTAGAATCCATTGTGAATTGGCCCACAACCGAAAGAGTAACCGAGGTAAGAAGTTTCTTAGGTGCAACTCAATATTGGAGAAAGTTTATTGTTAAATTTTTTGCCATTGTAGCTCCTATGCATGCAGTGACAAGTGTGAAGAAAGGATTCCAATGGGGAGGAAAAAAACAACAAGCTTTCGAAGCTTTAAAATACAAGATCATTTTAGCTCCAGTATTTTAATTACCAAATTTGAGACAACCATTCGAGATTCAAACTTATGCTAGTGATTATACCATGGCCGCAGTTCTTTTGTAGCATGGTAAGCCTATTATTTTTCATTCTGAAAAATTTAATGGTGCTATGACAAATTATCCTACATATGAAAAATAACTATATGCGTTGGTACAAATTTTCAAGAAGTAGAAAAACTACTTGAGGGGCAAAGAGACGATTGTGCATACCGATCACCAACCATTACAGTAGTTGCAGTCACAAACAAAATTGCAGCAATCAAGACATTTCAAGTGGATGGGATTTCTTCAAAAGTTTCACTTGGTTATAAAGTACAAGAAAGGTGTTTTCAATAAAGTTTCTGCTATGATTTCAAGAGCAATCATTAGTTCATCTACTTTACTCAAAAATGATTCTATTGTACATGAGAGTTACATAGAAAAATATGCACATGATGTTGATTTTTGAGATGTGTATGCTAGTTTGAGCAAAGGGAATCAAGTTGAAGAAAAATATTATCACTTGCATAACAATTTGTTGTTTCGTTTGGGAAAGTTGTGTATACCACAAGGAGAGAGACTAAGTGTTATGATATAAGCTCATTCATCTCTTCTTGTTGGACACTTTGGCATAAGAAAAATAATGGTGCATCTACAGAGATATTGCTATTGGCCTCGTATGATAGATAGTGTGTCGTGTTTTATAAGAGGTTCTCCTTGTGTGCAACAAGTAAGCCTAGTAATAGGAAGCTTGGGTTATACACACCACTACCGGTAGCATCAAGGCCATGGGAGAGTGTCTCCATGGACTTTGTTGGAGGTCTACCTATGTCAAGAAAACAACATGATTATCTTTATGTAGTTGTGGACAGATTCAGTAAAATGTGTATACTTATGCCATGTAATAAAACCATTACTATTGAACAAAATGTTGAACTTTATTTTCAACATGTTTGGGCTCATTTGGATTTCCAACTTCTATTATTAGTGATAGGGATTCCAGGTTCATTTGAAATTTTTGGTCCAGTCTATGGAGTATGATGGACACAAAGTTGAAAAATATTATTTCTTTTCATCCGCAAACTAATGGACAAACCAAGGTGGTGAACATAACCGTTGTGCATCTATTGAGAGGATATTGCAACAAACATCCTAAGTTGTGGGATGATAAACTACATTACATTTAGCATGCATACAACTGAGCAAAGCACTCTTCAACTCAAACATCACCTTTCGAAGTATGCTTTGGGTATTTTCCAAAATCGCCATTATAATTCATCTTTAGGAAGGATGTTGCAATTGATGGCCATAGTGAGATTAACAAGCCTCGAAATTTCATTGAGAAAATTCAAATTATACATCAACAGGTTCAAGAAAAGCTTAAGAAAAGTCAAAGAAAATACAAAGAGAGGCATGAAAAACATAGAGTTGATCACAAGTTTCAAGAGGGAGATGAGGTATGATTGCATATTAGCAAAGAAAGGATGCAAGGGGAAGGTAAAATTCTTAGACCCGTTCACTATGGTCCATTCAAGATCATAAAGAAAGTTGGTAATATTACATTTCAACTTGACTTACCTTCATATATGCAAATGCATTCAATTGTTAATGTTGAAAACTTACATTTGTATGAGCCACCTTTGATCTATGATCAAGGAAGTGATTTTCAACTACCTTCTATTGAATATTTCTTGCCATAATTTCTGGATGAGCTCAAGGAAGATACAATTATTGACAGGAGGACAAGATCTTCCAAGAGGGGAAGTGTTGAGTACCTTCGAGTTGGGCTCAAAAGCACTAAAACAAGCAAGACAAAGTGGATGGAGGTTGGAAATGTGAAGGAGTTGTACCCTCATCTGTTGAACAAGTAATCAAGTCTTTTGGGGTCCAAAAGCTTCTCAATGGGGAGGAGTGATCAGGAGTTCATAAATTTTGTTCAAAATTTGAAATTATAGGATTGGGTTGAAACTAGGAGGGTTGCATAGATCTCGTCCTCCTAATTCTGGCGCCGTGAATGGTTCAAAAAATCGATGTCGTATGAGGGAGATATCGTGTTCTGATTGAAATTAAAAACAGGTAAAATTTGTGACAAGGTTGAATGGGATTCCCAGTCAGGAAGGTGGATTACACAATCAACAAAAGGAATATTCTAAGGAATATTCCTTCCTCACAACCAATCCAAGGCTAACAAGTGGCACAATATTATTCGACAGTTGATTGTATGTTGTTATTTATGGGCCAATTAGTGGGTGACACGTGGCCAGCCCTGAGGCTGCCACGTGTCCACCAAATAGCATATTAGAATTTTGGGTTGACGTCCATAGGGATCAGCCCCATGACCTCCAACAAAGCAACCATAGGACACAACCGCTCGAGCTGCACATTAGTTGTCAACTATCATGGGTGGAATTTTATATTTAAATTTCATTGTAATATTGTGTGGGGGTTGGGGACCATCGATGGTCCCAACCTACTAGAAGTCCCCGCGGGTGGTCACATGAAATTCAACGAATCCTAAACATAAAAATCCAACTACAACTGCCAACATATCCTCCACGAGTTCGGTAATTATTCACATTCCATGTTTAATGGTTAGTCTTCGCACGGATAAGATTTAACACAAACTTCAAACCTAGAGTTTCGTCTGACCCACGGTTAAAACCCCGCGTTTTGCTCTAATGGTTGCAATTTATAATCCATGGATTGGGTTGGAATGTGGCCACCCAACCACTAACAATTTATTTCTACAGTGATTTTGGCGGTTAGGACTGGAACGAGTGCTAATTAAGGCAGAATCCACTATTTTGACTCCAGTTAAGTGGAGTCCTCCACATTTAGTGGAGCTTTTGTAGGTGTAACTGGGAAAACGAGTAGAAGACTCAATTTTCGCTCATTCAGAGTGAATGAAGAGTCATTATTGAACAATTATAGAACTCTGGAGCCATTGGTGCGGAGAAACAAGCATTAAAGGCCTATATCTACATGTATTTGCAAAATTTTGAGAATAATGAAAGATGGACATGCCATTGGGAGCCAGACCAGCAAATGTAGCCCAGGAGGGGTGAACTGATTTATCATGCCTGCTATGTAAATGTTATGTGGTGACTTATTTCTCTGTTTTATACTATTTTTTAGTGTCATTTGTGCTTATTTCATGCTTCTAATTCACTAAAATCATCTACAATTCATGGTTAAAATTCTAAATCCTTAAGAAAACTAATGAGAAAATGTTGCACATGTTTATAAAATGAAAAGAAACTTAGCACAGAAAAACTAATATAGTCCTTTCAGATCAAAAATTGTATTAACCCTAAATCAATAGAGTAATGAATGGATTTTATTAAAATTATAGAAATATAAAAAGTTTATAGTTATTAACATTTTACTATGTGAGATTTTTAACACATGGAGAAGACAACCAATGTATGAAGATACGAATGATATACTTTTATTATTCACAATGATACATATTTGTAGTACATTGGAGTGACCCTTGAATTCCATATTCCAGTGTCTCTTGGACTCCCTTTGATTGTTCTCCTTCCACACTAGCCCTAGAAGGATTAGGTGTCCAATATTACCCCCTTAATCTGAAGGGGTATGTATGAGTCCAAGAAGAGATTTGTAGTACAAAATGGCATCATTAGGTTGAATTTTCTCTCAAAAATGTAGGTATAAGGTGGCGGTTTAAGGATAACCACCAACACTGGAATGCTTAGTACAGTTGCTAAAAATCTTCCAACTCTTGCACGAATTTGAAGTCTTCTACTAGAGGAAGTGATCTGAATGCTTTGAAGAGGGAGACCTTCAACCTAGAAAAGGGAGGTCTTAAACCCACATAAAAAGGGAGGTATCAACCTGTGGTGGTTTAAGGATGACCACCAACTCTAGAATTCTTAATGAAATTCATGGAGCACCTTCAAAACTAACAAGAAGTTGAAGTCTTCTGTTAGAGAAAGTGTCCCCAATTATTTGACGAGGGAAAAACTCAACCTCACATAGATGGTTTAAGTATGACAAAAAACCAAAGGCATGCTCATGGGCATATCTGTCTCTAGCTACAACACTAAATCTGGTATGACAGGTTGTGGCTTAGGCTTGTTTGATGAGGCTTTGAAGCTTGTAGATGACCATAATCCCCCCCCTATCAGATACATAGTGAGATGATGGTGAAAAATCAACTGCAAGGAATTTTAATATTATAGAAGAGATTATGATATATGACTTAAACATCTTCTTGGTTATTGATGCCCATTACCAAGAAGTGATCCATCCAAGATGAATATTTTTTCTTGCAGTAGGCTTGTTTTTGAAGCATTTGTGTGAATAATGAGTGGTTTTATGATAATTCTTACATGGATGAAGATCAAAACAGTGATATTTCATATGGCCGACTCGGTCACAATGTTGGCATATAATAATTTATTGTTGTGGAGGAGGAGCATAAATTGGAACAGGTGAAGGTGAATTTTCATAAAGAAATCCCGCACTCTAAAATTTAATGGGCTTGGAATAGTCTGGAATATGAAAGGACACATCCTTGTCATATCCAAGACTAGTTTTGTGCTTCTTATGGACAAGTTATTCCCAAGGTATGATGATTGGCTTGGGAAGTGCAGGGTGAATTTATACTTCTGCATGCAATATGCTCTTGAACTAGGCATTGAATGTGAATCATCTGCAACATTATTGACTTGCTTCTTGTGGGAGTCTTTTTCAATGTTTTGAACATAAACAGGTTTGGAATGATGACTGCACTATTTTAATTCTTCTTGTGGGAATCGAGATTCAATCTGCAAAAACTCAATCTTTTCTTGTGCATTTTGTAAATAGGCTAGAATATCATAGACATTGTCCTTACTAATTTGGACAGTGTTGTTAGAAGTGGAAATTATTAGAGTTCTCAATAACTCTAATAATCCATGAATTTTCGTCATTATTCAAACAAATCTAGTAAACAAATTATCACAATACCAATGAAGCACTTATACTCAAATCTGGCCAACATACATTGTTTCCACTTATTTTAGTTCTTTCTTGAGAAAATCTAGCTGCCTTCCACCAGAATGTTGGCTAAAGAGGCCAGTGGTACAATTCACAAATGCAGAAATAAATATAAAATGACTTAAATGATTAAAACACCTGTTCTTCCATGACTTGAGATGAAATATCAAAGGTAGAACACCTAAATACCAGCTCTAAATACTTTAAGCATACATGTATCACAACTCCAAAATCATAGTCCCAACAAACCTTGACAACATGTGTATGATATCAACTATTCAAATTTTCGTTAAACTAGTTTTTTGGAATGATCTAAAACCCTTTGGTTCTTTGAGGTGTCATGGTAGAAATTCCTCAATCTATCTTTGTCAACAACAATATCTATGTCTTCATGGTCATACAAACTCCATGTATGACGATTGCAAACTTCATGGTAATAAATGCACCAATACTCCATCATAAAACCTTGAAGATTGATTTAAAAACGAAGATTTTCGTGTGCTTTTGGCCACCTCGACGTTGTGTAGCCTCCGTTCAAAATTCTTTGCATTTTCTCCTCCCTCCAGAATTCATTTTTTTTCTAGGTAAATTTCTCTTCTAAAAATCACATCTCTTATGCTATCAAAATCAGATTCTGTCGTCACTATGGCTCTCTATCTGAGTGTAGTTAATATGAATATGTTATTTGTAGGGAGAAGGATGGCATGACCCACATACTTAGAGAGGTCGAGAAGCCTAGATCTAATATTCACGAGAAGGAAACATGCGAGGCTGTGACGGTAATTGATACCCTACCAATGATGAATGTGGGCATTATTGCTTATATCAAGACACCTAGAGGGCATAGGGGCACCACAGACAAGAGGAGAAGAAACTGTGAAGGCCTACTATGGAGGACTCAACTATGGTGTTGATATGGTATTTCACCCTACACACTTGTTTGAGATATGGTCTTCGACTGAGTTGAATTTCAATAAAAGGCTCCACGGCATAGAAAATTTTAGGGGCGAATTTTAGCCCTTGGGGGAAATTAAGGTGTTTTAAAAATTTTATTGGGCGAATTTTTTGTATCATGGTATATTATTTAAAAGCACCCCAAATTTATTTTATAAACAAATTAGGTCTAGAGGTTAGCCCACCTTATTTTATGTGAGAGGGTAAAAAACCTAAATTTATATTTCAAATCACCGCAAATTTATTTTATAAAAAAATCAGGTCTAGAGGATAGCCCACCTTATTTTAAGGGAGAGGTTAAAAAAAAAAATATCCCTTGAAAATAGGAGTTACAACCTTCCATTCACCCCAATTTACAAGAATATGTATTTATGATAGTTATTTCATCCTCCACATTTGGTGTAAAAAAGGTTTCTTTCTTTCATTCGCTAGTATTTCATGGTATTGAGATTAATTTGGAGAAAATGACCCTCATTTTTTGGAACAAATGGTAGTAAAAGAACTATTCACCTTTATTTAATAATTAAAGAGTCTTATTTTCGTGTCTATTTAAAGAATTGAATAGTGTTTTTTTCATCTTCCAATTTTGTTGTATATGTTTAGTCACAATCATATCTTATGCATGAGAGTTGTTCACAAAGTTATAGAATTTGAATTAAGAAGTAGATAATTGAGCACACAATGGTAGAGGGTTGTTAGAAAAGTACTATAATTTGAATGAAGAAGTGAGGAACCAATGTACAATAGTACAAGTAATTCTATGTATGTGTTCTACGTTGCAATTCCTCTTGCATGCTCTACCTTTTCTTTCTCTCTTTCTTTTCTTTTCAGTTTTCAGAACCATAATAATTTTTTATTAGAAGTGTATTGGGTTTTCGTAATAAATTAAGTATCTTTAAATATATGTGTTCATTACAGAACCTGAGAACCTCATTTTGTTGCAATTCCTCTTGCATGCTTTACCTTTTCCTTCCTTTTTTTAAAAGTTTTCGGAACGATAATAACTTTTTCTTAGAAATGTATTGGGTTTTCGTAATAAAATAAGTATCATTAAATACTTGTGTCCATTACAAAACCTGATAACCTCATTCTATTTCCCGTTCGATAATGAATTTCGGGTATACATAATTATAATTTTCTGATATACACTTGTCATTTCAAATATTATCTAGGTAATATGTTTTTGATTTTTCAATCTTGTTAAAATAATTGATGTATGATTCTTTCTTTTTAACATCGACTCATCATTAAGTTAAAATCTATGAAAAAATTAAAAATATTCATAAAATAAGTATCATTAATTATATGTGTCCATTACAGAACTTGAGAACCTGGTTCTCTTTTCCCCTTAATAAAGAATTTTTTTTTATAGATAATTTTAATTTTCTGATATATACTTTTCATTTTCAAATATTATTTAGATAATAAGTTTTTTTTTCAATCTCGTTAAAATAATTGATGTTTGATACTTTCTTCTTTACTTCGACTCATCGCTAAGTCAAAATCTATGAATTTGTTTTTAAAAAATTCCTTTAGAAAAGCATGATCCCTCCAATTCACAACCCAAATTCAATTGTTTATTTTGTTACCCTTTATTTTCAATGTACACTCTATGAAAATTATGTTTCTACAAAGAAATGATAAATTAGTTGTTGTTATTTGAATACCAAGGTGCTGGCAGTTTTAAAAACTCTATCAGAAGATAATTTGCTGGAAGACACCGTATTAAAAAACAAATTTCACTAAAATTGTTTAAATTTTATCCATTACATTTCTACCAGGAATTGATAAAGCAGCTGTTGTTATTCTTGGAATATTAAGGTGTTGGTTGTTCAAAAAAATCAACTAGAACAGAATTGAATGGATTTTTGAAGATATTTTATTAAAAAAAATTAACCAAGTATATTCAAAACCGATGTATTATTGAAATAAGGAATGTCATCCAAAATTTCAAGATTGAAAATAAAGAGATTATATTATAATGCGAATTTAAGAAAATGAATAATAAATTTGAAACTATTTACTTCAAATAAATTTCATTAACAAGATGAAGCTAGAGGAGATATTTTGAGAGATTCTTTATGCCATCCACATCACTAGATATGCAGTGCAATTTTATTTACTAGTTGCCCATAGACATCAATGATTATTAACATCCTATTCATATATATGGTAGCCATGAAGATGAGAGAGATTTAACATTTTGAAGACATTGAATCCATTTTATACATTCAAAAATATAATTTAAACAACGAAAATTTGCACCTAGTATATATGTATATAAATTTTAATTATAGATATATTAGGTTTCTGGAAGGATTAAATGTGTTGTTCAAAATATTTAAATAAAATTTTCACTGTAAATAAAAAATGTGGGCTATAACATAAAAAGAAAAAAATATACATGTCATATTCTTACTCTCAACCATAAATAAAATATTTCAATGTCCATATAAACTATCATAATCTTATACCAATTTCATAGAGAAATAAAGTAACTAAAAGTAATTAAAAAATGGTATACTTTTGAGTACAAGAAATTGTATAATTATACTTTCTAAAAATATTTTAGTACATGATTTAAATAACCTAAAAAAAAAAAAAATCGATAACTGAAATAATGTTTTCTAATATGCATGTCACACAATTTATTTCAATCTTAACTTCATGCATATGTATATGGAGATAGTGTAAATGAAAAATCGTTTTAATGTTGATCATAATAAAAAAAATTCAATGTTGTAAAAGGAGTAATTAAAAGGAAAAATGTTCAAGGAGATATGTAATTTATTTAATTTTTAATATGAAATTAAAATGCAACATTTAAAAATATATAATTAATAATAAAATATTCAATGTGACTCATAAATAAAATATTTTAATTTAGACGGTTTATTAATATTGAAACGTATTAAAAAATATATTAATAACGGAAAAATAATTTTAATGTGGAAAATATAATCCACAGATAAATATTTCAAGAAAATAATTTAAATGTGTATATATTTATATGATTAAAAAAAGTATATATGCAATATGTCAAGCAACTGAAAAAATTAAAAAAAAATAAAATAAAAAATAAAAAATATGTTTATGGCTAAATCATTTTAAGTAGTCTCATTGTGGCCTTTTTTTAAGAATATGTTTTGGTCAATTTTGTTTCAAATCAAGCAACTGTGTTCAAATTTCAAGTTTAAGCTATCTAGTTTAAAAAATCCAAGTTCTCAAGTAAATTTTGATGACATTGAATCCATTTTTTACATTCGAAAGTATAGTTTAAACAATGAGAAATTACATGTGGTGTGTGTTTATAAATCTATTAGTTTTCTAGAGGGATCAAATCTATTGTGTAAAAATGTTTTAGTCAAAATTTCCACTGTAAAAGAGGTTTTCCTTGGAGCTAAAAGCCTTGGAGTTACCAAATTTAAATCCAATCTAAACCAATACAAACATGTACCTATACATCGAGTTGATCATGTCTGCACAGATTTGTTGTTAGTGCCAATTACTGTAGTTAAGTTTCTAGTTAAAGAGTTGATCCTCATATCCCACTGATGAAAACATCCATGCAAACAAAAATAGCATCGTGATTTCTCCCAATAATAATTTGAGGTGTTGTACATATGTAATTTTATCTAAAATGTTCAAGAAGAACTTCCATAAAACAAAATATTCATGGATAGCCTAGTTTTCAAAACCATGAGGCATAGAGGAACTATGTCTTTTGGATCCCTTATACAATTATATTTTATATCTATTTTTTTGTTAAATTAATTTTAATTGAAACAATTATTGGAAATAGCCTATTTATTTTAGGTCTAGTTTGTAACATAACAAGTGAGTTACTATTTTAATCATAAAGTATTACAAGGTTAATGGGTATGATTAAGTAGATGATGCATAATATATACCTCCATTTTCATGCTTAACATTGGCAAAGAAAGCATATGTTCCATAACATTACCAAAGAAATCTTGTGTTCCATCCATGGTTCATTATTCCCTAATGGTATCCTATAACCATAATATTTATTCACATAACATATTCATCAAAATATATAACACTATGTATGTTTAATGGCACACTCACATCCACACATAAATATTAAAATAGTGTAGCATCATATATAATTATATTTAAATGAATTACATTGGCACATATGACATTGATTTACCATTATGAAGAAATAGTAAACTTGTAGCAATATTCAACATTGAAATAGTAAAATACTCCAACAAAGTGCATCAAGAATAAACAAACCAGAGGAAGAACTTATCTAGTTGAAAGTTGAAGGCCAACGTTAACTTAGGTAGAGCAATGTTCCACCCAAACATAGACTCTATTGCACTAATTATTTTTAGAATAGGCCACCTTAATTGAAGCTATGATACCGCTAAGGAAAATTGGAACATTTTTATGGAAATCATTCTTAGGATAAAAAATTACCTATCTCATTCTCTCATTGCTATTTTTTTTTTCTTGGAACAACACAACTATTTTGGTGACACACATTTCTTTCCTTACATAGCATAAGGAGACTACCTTCCTTATCTACTAAATATTCCCTCAAAAGTCTCTAAGTTGTCACTCTATGTGTACATAGAGGGTCTAGATATTATCCATTAGCTCCAACAACATTTACTTAGTTCTTGACCTTTTTCATGTTTTAAAGACTTCCTTGATTGGTTTTTCAACCCACACTATGGTTTACTCCTTAGCTTTTATCCATGGATTTTCCATCACATAGATGGATATATTTCCTGGATCCCTTTCCAACCTTATTTTTGAATCTCTCTATGCTCTCCCTCTCTAGAATTCACTTATTTTCACATAAAGTATCTTTTAACCATTTGAATATCTTCATTATCTATTTTCAGAATCTATACATATTTATGTAGTTCTCATCACATGAATTCAAAATTGTCTCTATCATTCATTGATCACCCTTATACTAGGAACCAATACCTCTACAACTACTTTCATGAATGCTAGCATCAACCAAGAGAGAATGAATTTTCCTCTCCCTTTATTTCTTTCTCTCTTATAACTTACTTCTCTTACATTTGATTTTCCTTCTCTATTATGTCTAGCCCATGCATCTCTCTTCAATATTCTTTGCATGATTTCATAATGGTCACACACCATTCATGTGAATACAGAATGGCCTCCACTATTGCCCTTAGAACCAAAATTGATTATATCATTTAGGTGAGCATTATATTGGACTGTGTTGCTTGTCCTAGAACAAGAATGACCAGTAATGAATCATTCCTTCTTCCCTACAACTATTAACATACATGCCTCTTAGACTACATGAATAATTTCCTCTCTTCAATTAGTTTCCTACATCCAATCATGAGTTTTTTCCCTCCCCATCAATTGCATGTATGGGGGGTATAATGATGAATGAATGAATAAAAAAATCACCTTGTCCCCAACACCCCACGAGACCTCATTTTCCCCCTTATTGTGGGGACATGATTTTTTTTCGAAGAAAATGTGAGAAAATTTAGGTTTTACTACTTCTCTCACAATTCCCATGATGAAAGTACTTATCCACTTGATTTCATAATTATTGATGGTGTACATATCCATAACCACCACATTCATTCAATGTTTGGTAGTTAAGGTTTCTATATTTTTATTAAGGAACATGGTGATGAAGGAAACAAAGTAACGTTTGGAAAAAAGGAAAACTAAGGATTATTTGGCATGTATAACCCCCTAGTAACTGCTCACCTTTCCCATATCCTGCTATCATAACCCCATTTTTATGTGTGCCTACCTCATGTATCTCTACTATTTTATTAAATTCAACAAAAAATATATTTAGATTATTCAAATCATCGTGAAATTTCTTCCTCGTGGTGTAAATAAATCATGGTAATTAAAATATCAATGCCAAACCAAATAAAACATTTAATCATAACTAAGTACAATTAATCAATGGGATTCAATACTAGGACCTTCTATCATATACCCCTTCGAATAACACAATCCTCAATGTTGTCTTCTCATTAACAACACTTATTTTCCTCATTATTTAGTTGTATTTGCAGTGCCATCCTACTCAATATCTTGGTATACCACCATACTTAAACATTCCAACATATGCCTATGTTAGTAATCAAGTAAGCATACATATTATATAAATTATCAAGAAACACTTGTATTATGCACAATACTTCTCATTTCCATGATGTAAGCATCTGTTAAAATATATATATATGTATTTTTTATTTAATACTTATCTATATGCACATGCATCTATTCCGTATAATGGATTCCATAGAAAATAATTAATTTGATAATCCTTTCTAACACACCCTAAAGTTTCTTGCCACCATCCCACATGAACTTATAAGTTTCCTCATACTTGATAGACTCACCCTCTAGGCTTAGATGCCCCCTTGTCTACTAAACAATCCCTTAGGCGATCCATCTTGTCATGGATTTCTCATGTAAGGAGAGCACCAACTTATTACTAGACATCCACTAGTAGCATATAACTTGTGGAAATCAGAGGGTTCCTTTTTCATAACAATGACCTTCCTTCAATGCTTTTTATCTTCAATAGCCATCATATATCATTTATCATACACATACAGTTACAATATATATATTCATAATGATAAAACTTATAAATTCCAAGTGTAATTCATAACTAATATCATATTTCATAAGTATGAGATTACTTCTCATGGTTTTTGGCTCTTGTGTGGCATAGAACCTAATATTTATTACATAATTACACTCATTTTCATATTTGAGACCATTCCACCTCGTCGGCCCTGGTATTGCACCAATAGTGCTACAACTCCCAAGGGCTTCCCTACTTTACTTTGTCAACCCGGGGTTCGTAAAAACTTGGAAATGACATTGTTATATACACAATAGATGCATTATACTCATGTCATCCTCTTCCGCTCTAAAAAAGGGTGATACTTATAGGGTTTATCAGTGAAGTCTCTCACACTTCAATGAAACTAAAATAAATTGCAGAAAGGAAATGACAGAAATGAAACTAATTTAAATTGTTGAAAAGAAATGGAAGAAAGGAAACTAATTTAAACCACACTTAATGGGCCAAATATCTAAACGCACTCTAATTATCCTATGATCTATCTACCATGCTACCATGATTCTAACCATGAAAATATTCATGATCTAACTAAACTTGAAAAAAAAATCCTTGCATTTTGGAGGAAAACGGGATAAAGATGCTAATGAAGGGCTCGAACAAATGGGACATGGATTAGAGGTGTGGAAAGAGGGGTTTGAACTTTATTAAATCTTATAAGATCACAAATATTCTTTGGAGTGGGAGGCTTGAAATATGCAATGGCGGAGTTATAATTGGCAGATAGAAATGCAATATGCGATGTGCAAAATCACAATTTTCAATATTGCAAGGATGGAGGAGAAGTAGCAGTGAAATCGGGAGGAAAGTGTGAAGTACGAGATGTGATGCAGCCGAAACTACGAAATACGAAATGTGATGGGTGACATGGCAGCAGAGTATGCCAATATCGCAATCGCGGTTTGGAGGCGGAAAGTATTAACGTAAACCAATAGAAGATGTGATTTGCGATGGTGATAAAAAAACTACGAAATTCAATTTGCGATAGGGATGGCGTGGAAGAGTGCTACAATAATGTCAAAATCGGCAATTGGGAGCTGTAAGTGTTAACATAAACCAATAGAAAATGCAATTTTTGATTTGCGAAGGGGATAAATATTTCAAAATGTGATTATGAAAACGGATTGTGGTAAGCCTTAAAGGAAAAAGGGAAAAGGTTGTGAAGTGTGAAATGCGATGGGTGACGTGGTGGTAGGACCAGTGGTGGAGTGCGATGACAATATTGTAATCGACGTTGATAGCAGTAAGTATTAACGGGAACCACATGAAAATGCGATTTTCAATTTGCGATGTGGCAGAGTATGGAGAATTATCACAATCGACGTTTGGAGTGGTAAGTGTTAATAGGAACCAAAAATAAAAATCGTGATTTGCGATGAGAGAAGTACAATAGCGGGAGATTCGAGGAGAAAAGGTAGAGGTCCAAATTTGATGGTTTTTGTGAATAAAAATGGTGTGGCAGCTGTTAAGGAGAGATGAAATGAACATGCGGAGTAACCACTATGCACAGGGGTGTAACACAGTGTACCAGAGAGTAACAATAGAGATGGAAGGAAGATGGAAGATGAAGCGGGACATGTTGGAGAACTTCCCCCTGGGCTATACTGCATGTACCTACTATCAACCTACCTATTTATGCAAGAAATTAAAACAATATGTTCATGAAAATACAAGCACTCATCTAATATATTTCCAAAGAAGCATAAGTGAGAAAACATTTTTGGTTTGTGGGAAAGGTCTACCCTCCTCGAGCTCTATTGAAAGACTTGAGAGGGGAAGGCTAGCCTCACACCTTTATGAATTTTATCAACTATTATACCACTCTGTAAGAAGATTAAATCTACAACAAAAGACTACGGGAAGCAAACTAAAACATCATAATTTTTAGAAGAAAAACTAGCTAAATGACATGAGAGAAAAGAATGAAAACAGTAGAGGAGCTGAGGCACATGGATTGGGCCCTAACCCACAAGCCTCTCTCCTTAAAATTGGATCAGTAAAATAACATATGAATACTCATTGCATCAAAAAATACAGTCTTATTACATCTCGAAGGTCTTAAACAACAAAAGCCTAATAGCTTGCAGAAAAAGTTTTGAATGGAATCGAATGGACCAGAATCGGCCCCAATTATCTCTTGATAAACTTTATTTATCCTCAAGGGAAACTACCAACATATCCTTGGAGAATATTGATTGAGTCCACTTTGACTCCAAGTAAACCATAGATTGAGTGCACATCATCTTCAGTTTTCTTAGCTGCCTTTGATAGTTAAGGAGGGTGGACAAACCCCTTGAATCTCTCCAATATTTCTCAATAATTTCATGATATTGTGCTCATTTATTATTCAATCTTGATCTTCCAGTGGCAAGGAGCAAGTCCCTAAATTATATCCTTCTCCAAATCTACATAATCTGCTAAATATTCTCACAATATTCTACAAAATAACCAATATTAGGCACAAATATGAAATTACATTTAAACCTTCCTAATAAAATATTAAAGCATAATAAAGAATTATTAAGTGTATAAGGAGATATTTAACATATCTTTTATGTGCATAAGGAAGGTTAGATGGGCCTAAGAAATGCTAGATGACCCTTATTTTATGTCTAATTTAGAGGCCCATCACCACCTACAACCTAAATTGTTTAATCAACCAAATAAAAGTGATTGTTTATGACTATAATCCTTTCTTTCAATATTTACTACCATCCATGAGGTGTTCTCAGAATAATATTAACAAATTAATAATTCAATCATTTTTAGTTGTTAATCATACTCAATTAAATGGAAGTATGTTTCAATGTACATGTGTTGCTTATCATACCTACAGTTACAAGATGAAACTAAATATTTATTCCAATAAATCGATGTGTCAATACTCATGATCACATCAACTCAATCCATCCATGTCACTTGATTTCAAAATCCTAAATTTCTATATCATGTATTCCATCATCATCAATTGGAAGGTCTAACCAACACCTCAACACGTCATCTAGTCACCCGCCATATGTACCTCAAACATACTACAAGGAAAATCCCTTCTCTACTATATATTACCTTATGAATTCTCTCCTTTATAGGTTCTCCTCACTATTTGCATGAAGGTTATAGTCTACAACGCCAATATAAGTAGGAAGACAAGTGGAAATTTCTGTAGTACTATAACCTTTCATATCCATCAGCAATATGGTCTTGCACATTAGCACTATTGGAATTCACCATCATGTGTTATACAAATTCATAACATGATTTTGTTACCCGTTCAGTCATTATAAGTGAATAAATCATGAGATACTAATTCATGGTTGAATCAAAAGGATTATAAAAATATTTCCATACCATAATATTCTTCATTCATCATAGCCCACCTAGGTATCTTTAGTATACATGCATTCAATCATAGAAAAATAAATGAATATATAAAGTATGCCTAAAGGAATTCTTACTCCAATAATTACAAGTCATATATATTGGCATGATTAATTTTCATATTTGGATAGTTTCCTTCAACATTCCTGATGTTACTTGATCATTTGATGTATTTTGGGAATTCACATGATCCCTTAGTCAACCTCTTTACTAGCATCCTATCATCTTTATCCTTTTCACAAGGTTTTCTATCACATGCCACTTCATCGTCAACATTTTAAACCATCGTTGAGAATGTTTTTAGAATAAATTGTGGGGGAAACTTTGAAATGTCCAATGTTTCCCATGGACACTCCACCCATCATAAAGGACAAAGAAATAAATAAAATATGAAGTGGGTTTAGTAATGAAAAGAGAATATAAGTGTAACAGAAATGAATTAACCATGAAATAAGAAAATGGGTTCCAAGGAATGGGAAATATATTTAAATAATATAAAGAATAAAATATACCTTGGGAGAAATTTGAGGCATAAATTATTAAGAAGCCAATGAAGTCAAATATTTATAAACTAATTAAAGGATTCAATAAAATATTAAAATATGGATTAAATTATTAAGTTATTATTTTTCAAATTCAAGGTTTTTGGATTCATCAAGATTGTTTCGACAAGACATGCACTTTGTTGAAACAATGTGGAAACAATTTCATGTTTTGGAGACTCCTCTAGAATATGGTGCAATAGCAATATTATGGAATATTTTCGATGCTAGCTAATACTTACAAGAAAATATATCATAATATTTCAAATTAGAATATTTGTGTCAAACCATGATTTTGTGACTAGTAGAGTATGAGAGGATAGTTAGTGCACTATCATTTTTGAAGTTAAATTTGAGGAAAAAACTTGATAAACATATGGATATGTGTTTAAAATTATATGTAACAAATTATGAGATTAACAATTTTCCATATGAAAGAGCACTATCTCTTTGGCAATCATATTGTGATAGAAGGGGCGAAGACAATACAACAAACTTCTCTAGTAAAATTGATATGGAACATGATATTTTGGAGGATCAAAAGTACAGTTCATGAGGAAAATAGTTCAGAATGAATCAAATGAGGACCCAATTGAAAAGTGAAAAATGGATATACCACAATATTTTATCTATTGCAATATATATGAATTCCCAAAGGACACTTATTTTTGTATACATGTTCCTTAATTTGTGTAAGAAAAATTGAATGGAATAGTACAAATGAGGTGATTCCTTTTATTCGATTAAATTTTTTGTTCCTCTATTTTTGGTGCAAGTTTTAAATTATTTATCACAATGACATTACTAATACTATATGCCAATTTGAAATTTAATTTGAGGCAAGAAAATGTCCATACTTTCTATTCTTTATTGTAACAATGAGGCCATATTTCCTTGCTGCAATTTTTTTTAATATTGATGTCTTGATAATTAACTATTACTTTATCCCTTTCTTGTATGTGATAGAAAATGAAGAAATAATTTTATGAGGTGAAGATCTATATTTTGACATAGGCAGTGTCCTTGTATTAAAGGATAAATAAGTAATTTAACAAGGCTTTTACTAAGCAAGAATGGGTTCATTTCAATTAGATGATTTTTTTTTTTTTTAAGCTCTAATATTTTGGTCACTGTTAATGGTTTTGATGTAAATTAGCTGCAAAATACTAGGAATGCGCTGTAGACTAAATTTTTAAAACTCCTCACAATATCCCTTTACTCCACAATAGAGTTCAATCCTTGGAAGTCATCAACATACATACGCACGTGAATCAACAACAGAGTTTTATAACATACGCAGACCTAGCAATAACCCAAACCAATGCAGAAACCCGAAAAAAATGCGAACACGTGGGAGTTCTTTCCGGATGGACCCACATAACTACAACCAATCGTCAGCAGTCGCACTTAGCACAATATACAATTTAACTCAAAACGTTAAAGTCTATTCCCTGAAATTTTCGATCTTGTGCTGCCCTAACACATGTCTTCCACTTCACGTCGCAGATCTCTTAAATTATCCTGCAACGGTCCTTAACACTAACCCCAAATCTTTGCGATTTGTGATCGCCGCTTTCAATCTGCACTGTTGGTTTCTATTGGATCTGATAGTCCACGCAATTTCTTCTCTGTACCACTTCACATCGAAAAATTTTTAACTTACCATGCGACGATCCTTAACACTAACTCAAATATTTTGTGACTTGTGATCGCCACTTTGAATCTCTGCCATTAGCTTCTGTAGGATCCGATGGTCCATGTAACTTCTCCTCCATGCAAATTTGCATAGCAAGTTAAAATATTTAACTTGGGAAATCTTAACTTTGTTTTCTATCCTCTGCGATGTGCGACAATGTTATAGTTGCGAAGTGATTTTATTGTCGTTGAACGGTTTTGTATCGACGTTCCTCGTCAAACCTGTAAGTCCGACTGGGGTTCATATTGTGGTCAACACAATATTTCATTCAAGAAACGAATGTGTAGAATAAGGCCTTGCCATGCCTACAAATCCAATTAAGTTTCTTGTGGTGCAATTTAAATATAGATATTCGACTTCCAACGGAGGTTTTAAATAACTAATTTAAAACAAGGAGTCTGTTCAAAGCAAAAAACACTTAGCATTAGGTTGGAAATGAAATGTTGTCTAAAAAAAAATCAGAGATCCTAATTAAACACAAAACACTTGGAAATAATTTGGGAAATTGAAAACACAGAGCCAAGCTCTCAAATGGCTGACTTTTACATTTACTTTTGCTTCTCTATTCTCTCCTTTCTTGCTATGGATGGCAGAACCCCACAATGGTTGATTTGGTTCGTTTTTATGCCTTTCTTAAAATCCCCATATGGTTGAGAAACCACAGTTTCTAAAATAGTTTATTCAACTAAATACTTAACTAATCCTAATTTAACCATTCTTTTTATTCTACATATTTCAATGGTTGATTAATCCCAAGTTAACTTAAACAAAATAATTAAAAAAAAAAAACAAAGTCTTCAAATTCTAAGGACTGCTAGTCCTCTTTCCAAGCAACAATATGTGACTAATTTGTCACATTACTGGTGTTATGAAAAATTATGAATTACGAATAAAACACATTCCCTAAATATGGTGCTATGAATTTAGAACAACATATCAAAGACTTTGTAGAAAATTTCTCTAAGACTAAATAGACACACAGAAAGATAGATGAACTTACTTGTGATCCAAGCACTTCCTATTCTCCTTCTGTCGCTCTTGTTGTAGCTTCCAATCCAAATTAGATCGCCATAATAGTTCCTGCAAGAATAAACACTAAACAGCAAAGAAACTACAATATACAAATGGTTATTTATCTTAATCAGTTAAATCAATGAAACATGAAACATACATATCAATTAAGAATCCATTATATGAAAAATAGAAACATAAATAGATACATATATGAAAAAATGAGTAGCAATCTTTATTAATGGATAGAAGGGGGAGGTTACAACCAACGATCAATTTGATGTCACCAGCTCCAGCATCATCCCAGCCTCATCACAATAAACATCTCACCATCAACATATCACTCTTATCACACAGTCAATTCAGAATCCAATAGCATTTCTTTACCAAATTTCTTCCTTCCCTAGCACTAGGATCTGTGCTCAATTTATAGGGAAACTGAAGGTAGCTTCTCAATCAATGACTTTCTAATAATAGGCAAGACATGTTCCAAAGCTCAAAGGTGTTAGAAGGACACATGGATTCGAATTTTGACACATATGGACTCTTCTAGAAGGCACTAGCCATGTGGAGATTCCGAAACAATGAGAATCATCACTCCCATTTGACCAACGCACTCTTGAATGTCGAGAAGTGCTTTGAAAAGCACCCTTGAAATGAGGTAACTGCATATGTAAAGTAGTTAGTCCCTTGAGAGGATGCATTGGTGAGCTCATAAGTGATATAACATGTACTTGAAATCTTGGAAACCTTGCAATAGAAGTCATAGATGATTTGTTTGTGTTCTTGTCTTAGGGCATGTAGCAACTGAAATGATAGAGGATGATCGATCCTATTTCATTGGTTATGGGGTTGATGTCTAGTTTGACCAGGTCATTGGGAATGATGCCCAAATTGACCTATAACAGTTGTCCCCTAAAGAATGAATTCAGAATAATAACAATATTTTTTGAATGAGATGTTTTACGATATAATGGGCTAGAAATGAAGCGGAGTCTTGACCTGCATCAATATTACAATACATTACATCATTATATATCCTCTTGATCATGAATTGCTGAGGGAAGGAATTCCAATTCTCAGCACATAAACTATCTAATAAAATGTACATACTATAGAAAGTCATCTACTTTGGAATGTTGCCCAATACAAATATAGGCCCATGTTGAAATGATGATTTTTATGTAAGGTCACCATACAGATGATGTGTACAATAATTCTGAAATCACAACCCAAATGGCTAAAACCATATCCAGGTTGTTCTTATCTCATTCACTTGATCGTTCTGGTATAAGTCTAGCCATGTGAATATATGATTTGTAGTCGAGCATGGTAAGATATCGTTCGATTACCAGCCAATGATGTGATTTTTTAACAAACGCGAGAGAGCCACCATTGATGTTAATGGCTCTCAAGGTACTATAGTACATTTCGTAAGTCATGAATAGATTATTTGAGGTTGAATGCCAAACAAAATATTTCGGTCAAAGGTCCAGAAGCGAGAATCTTATCAATTCTATAACAAGCCTCATGGTACTAGAAGATGATATTTCTAAGTGAACTTCATGGATCATGATTTAACATCGATAGGAAGCCACTATATTTTGAAATGGGAGTTACTGATTTCATAGACAAAATGTGACTTGATATAGAAATGTTCAGGGATGAATATACGATGGTTGAGTTCTCTTGAACATATCAGTGACACTAAGATGAGTTGGTAGCATTTACCCAAAACCGAACTGAAGGTATGATGAACCATAGGTATGAATGAACCGTCAAGAAGATTAACCAACCTAAATAGTCACGATGATGGAGTGAAGTGTCATGTTCAAGAGTGACTTGTTACCATACATTAGGGGAATGTTGAGGTCTAAAATGGGCGTCGTAAGGAAATTATAAAATAATAGTGGAAATAATAAAATAAGATTTGATGACATCAGATTTTATTGGGACAAGAGAAAAAAACCACATTTTCAACTCGTATTTTGAACTTATATCCCAAATTTTTTACTCTAATTTTGAGTGGGAGTACTCGTTGGATGCAAAATTTAATTCCTCATCGAAGGAGTACCCATGTTGCATACTTTCAATTGACCCTACTACATGAAAAATTATAAATACATGAAAAACATGATTGCAATCACATTGTTTCATGTATTTCTCATTTTTTGCATAGCAGGGTCCATCGAAAGTATGCAACATGGGTACTCCTTGGATGAGGAATTAAATTTTTCATCCAACGAGTACTCCCACTCAAAATTTGAGTAAACACTTTGGGAGATAAGGTTAAAATACGAGTTGAAAAAGTAGTTTTATTATTTTATTATTTTTTAATATTTAAAAAAATAGTTTTATTATTATATTATGTTTTTAATATTTTTACCCTTTTACTTAAAAAATGGTGAATCATCCCCCATGGTTGACATCATCATCATGAATCCTATTGGTTCTTATAATAAAACTACTTTTTTTATAAAAATTAGTTTTATTATTATATTATTTTTTTAATATTTTTACCCCTTTACTTAAAAAATGGTGAATCATCCCCCATGGTTGACATCATCATCATGAATCCTATTGGTTATTATAAATTTTATTTTGGTTGTACATTTTTGTTAGGAGGCCCATTTTAGACCTCAAAATTCCCGTAATGAAAGCTATGTTCACTTTCCCAAATTTTCCCCGGTCATTTGTCGATGAGTACCTCTTTATTTTTTAACAAGCTTGAGAAGGATAACATATGTTTGATCTATAATTCAACCCTTCGGGCAAATAATGTATCGCTATTTGGTAACTTAATGAGTCTAGCAATGAATGAAACTCGATTCCTGCCATGATCGACAAGCCTGTCGCTATTTTATGTTTTAACGAGCCTAACGACAAGGACAGCACGGTCCTTTTTCATATTTAGAGCATTTAGAAAAGAGGACAAAAGAAAACTCCATAGTTAATTTTTCGTAAAGTTGTTGCTCACATCCAAAAAATTTTAAAATAATATCTAAGAGAGCCTCTAGCCATGTTCGACTAAGACATTCGTTTTTCATAAATAATCTATCTCAGTCCAGAAAAGGGTTAAAATTCTAATTAGTAGATACCAATTAATTTACTTTTATGAGCTCGAAAATACAAGTTCTCAGAAATATTTTCACATTATCGGAGTCTGAAAAAGAGCTAAAAGAAGACTCTAGGGGTTCCTTTTTCATTGTTATCAAATCTTGAAAAAGAGATAAAAGTGTGCTTCAAGTCCTTTTTCATTTTTATCAAAGCTCGAAAAATAAGGATAAAAGTATTCTTCGTGGTCGAATCATTCTTGAAATAAATGTGCACGAATAATTTTCTCATCAGTTGCAAACCGATTTAGAACAACATTAAATGGATTAAAAATACCTGTTTCATGATAAAAATTGAATAAAACCATAGTCACGGAAATAAATATTATTTGAAAATAATCAAATGACTAATTAAAAGAGTTTTACTATTCATTTTTACCATTTTAAAGTTACCATTTTCATTTTGGAGGTTTGAACCTATTTTTTACCTTGAACTTCAATCGTTGATTGCGATCGATTCTGTGGACAATTTTCATCGTTGTTTGATCTAGTTTGTTGTCACAAACCCTCTCTTTCTTTCAGTAGTCAATTCATTTCATTTCATTGCAGTTTTTTAAGGATTTAGGCACCTTAGGGTAAATTATTTTTCCAAAGAGGGCAATGCACCCTTGGGCATCGAAAACCACATTGTAAAGAACTCAAAATAGAGCCTAGGTGCATATGGAATGCACAGTCTATTGACCAATATTGCATTGGGCACAATTCAAATTCTTGATTCTTGCATTGTACCCAAATTTTGCGTAATTTTTTCCATGAAAAGGATTCTAATGTGTCTTATGGTTAAGTTTTAGGGATTCATCGGACTAGAATGACGATTACTTGGAGAGAAAGAGAGCATGAAGAAAAAAATATGATTGTCCTTAATGATGTGGGTTTAGTAAGATCCCTAAGAGATTGTGGGTTATTAAAGTACTTTTATTTATCATGTATGAGGCAAAAAATATAAATTTCTGAGTTCCATGTTCGTGCATGGGATCTGGCAATTGAGGCATTTCACATTAGGAACAAAGTGGTTCCTATTACAATGGAGGATACATATTTTTTGATAGGCTTATTGACGAGAGGCTTACCCATTTCTCTCTCAAGGTCTACTCTCAGAGGAGAGACAATGAGAGACTATATTTTGCAGTATTGCTATCTAGTGGAAGAGCCAAACAAGGATGGGAAAATAAACATCTGTGACGTTCATGATTTTCCATTGAGAACCATTCTATTCATGATCACAAAGCTTGCAGGTACTGTTACTCTACATGTAGCGAACAAATATTAGATGCAGTATGCACTAGAGTGCACGGAACCAACAATTTTCAACTATTCTAAAGTTGTACTTTCTCAAATAAAAGAACAACTAAACAAGGAAAAGGGAGGAAGGAAGAAAAAATTCAGTTATGGTTTGATCCTCATTTCTTTTGCCTTAGAGCGGATTCCACTAATGCAGCCTCAACATGTGACGCTGGGTGTGTCTAACCCTAGAGGTCTAAGAATGTAGAGATGGGTAGAACTGATGGCTAGACATCCAGGCCAATTTTCCATCATGTTCTCAACTACATTCTTCACCTAGTTTAGGTGACAGGTTATCGCCATCGATGAGTATGAATATGCAGGCGTCGATTTCTAAGGAGATCCAGAATTAGCTTTTCTAGAAGGTGCTCAGTGAGGTGCAATTGGTAAGAATGTTTTGACCATGTGTTTTTATTTTTATAAGATTTATACATGTTTTTGTATTTTGATGTTTTCCCAAGACGAAACTAAAGTTTTAATGTAATGAAGATGTGGGTCGAGTTCAACCATTGGAGGAACTAGAGCATGGAGTGAGTTAGCCAATAGAAAGGCTTGTCGGGTGAGTAGTCCTTAAGGATTTGGACATGGCTGATACTTTGTATAAGCTTCGATAACACATAGAGGGGTTGACCTCGGGATTTTAGATTTCTGGATTGAAGAGTTACCCATGTGACTACAACGCCACACTATAAGCATTCCTAACCACTAGATGCAGTTACTGCGTAGGATAGCTAGATCGATAACATGTTACCATCAGCATCACTAGTTTACTTTTGATATGTGGCATACAGTTTGAGGTCAGATGACCAATGTGTCTTGGGCACAATTTTTTGTAAAAACCTATAACTATCTACCCATTTTATTTCAGTGTTTTCCTATGTTTATTGCGCAATCCTATTCAATTATGTGAATGTAACTTTACATGTGTTACACATTTTTTTTTATAACATAATTCGCTAAAGAATGAGTCAATGTGTTCAAGTTTATGGAAATGTGTTGATATTGAATAAAATGAAAGTGTATTTCCAAAATTAAAACTTTTAGGAACATATCATGTAGTGTTGGATTTCTAATAGTATAAACACTAGTGAGTTGTAATACCACAAGTTGTGAGTCTAACCTTATGATGATGCGGTAATACCAAATGAAATGGCATCAAAGAGAAGTTCGATCAACGCGCTATACTCAAATATATTGTTTTTCGATCTACTGATACAAATCCCTTGAAAACTCACTAACTTGTTGTTCAGAGTGAAAATGGCCCACGCTGCAGAGGATAGATTCTACGTAATACTACTAGCACCATCAACATACCCAACAAATGGTTCCAAATATTTAGACATCTGCGATGAAATGCAACGCGGATTACTAACATCAAGAAAACTCTAAAAAACAAACTAAGACAGTGAATGCAAATCAATGACATATATATACAATATAATACAAAAAATCACTATGCTGATGATTAAGCATAGTAACGTTTCAGATACAACCCATTTCGAGGTTGCGCCAATGGAATTCCATCGTAATCTACCAAATCGTAGGCACCCTTAGCAAGAACTCTTTTGAAAATATAGGAGCCATGCCATAATGGCTCAAATTTCTCTGTACCTATTACATCAGCTTCTGGATCATAAAGAAGGACCAAGTCACCCTTTGAGAAAATACGATGCTGGACATGCTTGTCGTATTGTGCCTTTATACGTCTCTTATGAGCTTCGTTAACCAATTAGGCTTCATGACGCATTCCATCAAGATGGTTGAGGTTAAAAAGATGCACTTCTTCATCTGAGGTGTCAGGTAACAAGTCGATTGCGAGTTTTAACGATGGTGTTTCACATTATATTGGAAAGATAGCTTCCATACCATACACCAATGAAAATGGAGTAAATTTGGTTGAATTTCTCACCAAGGTTTGGTACGCCCACAAGGCCAAGTATAGGATCAAATTCTAGTTCCATTTATGAACTCATATCATTCATTAAAACATTCGTTTAATAATTTTGTTAATAGCCTCAAGTTGTCCATTTGATTTTGGATAATAAGGAGTACAACTATCATGTGACAGTCCTAACTTGGCAGTCAATTCAGTCATCATGTGATTACAAAAATTCTTACCATGATCTAGGACTATAGCCTTTGGGACCCCAAACCGTGCAATGACATGATTAAAGAAAAAAAATGCAGCTATTTGTCCTGTGTTGTTGAATGTAGGCATAGCTTCAGCCCACTTGGTAAAGTAGTCTACTGCAACAATAATATAACCATGCCCCTCAGGCAAACGAGGGTTACAAGCCATGAAGTTAATGCCCCATTTCAAAAATGGTCCTTCAAAGAAAACAGGATGCATTGGCACTGGCGGTTTGCGGATTTTACGATCAAGTATCTGTCACGCATGACAACTTCTGACCATGAGGATGCATTCGTGAAATATGGTAGGCCAAAAGTAACCGGCGCGGAGTATCTTATGCATGGTAGGGTATCCAGACAAGTTTCCACCACAAGCCCCAACATGAAAATCATTTAAAACCTTTCCGGCCTCCTCATGAGTGAGGCACCTTCTTAAAATTGTATCGACACCACGATGATAAAGTGTATTGCCAACGATAATATAATATTTAGCTTGGTATCGAATACGTCGTTGGTCAGAGCAAGAGGTATTAGGCCGAAAAGTCTGGGTCTGTAGATAAATGATAAAATACCCATACCAATGATCATATGATCTGATTAGAAAAAGATACTCATCAGGAATTGATGGTTCCGACGTAGTAGTATAACTATCGGGGGGAAGGTCACAGAGAAGCTCCGCAAAAACTAAAGACTTATTTGACTTGGATTTGATGAATTCCAAATCAAATTCCTACAAAATGAAAATCCATTTTGAATATTTTTCCCCTGGCAATTGACGTGAAATTAATGGGGCTACAATCCAAAATAACAATGGTCTTCTGAAATAGGATATAGTGGCGAAATATTTGGACATCTTGAACAACAGCCAAGGCAAGATTTTCTACATACAAATACTTTACTTCCGTATCATTGAGATTACGACACAAATAATAGATCAAATTTTCTATCCCATTTTCTAAGTGGACCAATACCATATAAATGGTTGTATCAGCCGTAGAGATATATAAGAAATAAACACTTTGATAATTGGGGGGATACATTAATGATTCACAGATAAGAATATCCTTGACATCATCAAAATAATCTTGCGCAACTTGGTCCCAAAGTAAGGCAATCCCCCTTTTCAAGAGATGAGTAAATCCTTTAGCCATTTCGACGTAGTTGGGTATGAACCTCCTTAGGAAGTTAGCCTTTCCCTGAAGTTTCTGTAACTGAAGAAAATTTGATGGCACGGGAAAATCAAGAATGGCCTCAACCTTCAATGGGTCTATTCAAATTCCTTCTTTTGAGACAACTAATCCTAGAAAACGGAAAAACACACATTTATGTGAATTGAGACGTATTTGGTAGTGTCAAAAGCGTAAAAATATAGCTCTCAAATGCATCGTGTGATTAGTTTGACTTCGTGAATGCACGGGTAAATCATCTAGATAGGGTTGAACAATGTGCTTGATGTCATTGAAATCATTATCCATAGCTCTCTGAAAGGTTGCCCCAGCGTTGTTTCAACCAAACGAGAGTTTCCTATAAGTGATTGTGCCACAGGGACAGATGAATGTTGTCTTATATTATTCCTTTAGGCGGATATTGATTTGATTGTAGCTAGAAAATCCATCCATGAATGAAAATATTTTGCATCCATCACAATCATCAATAATCTGGTCGATTAAGGTAGTAGGGTAGTTGTCTTTTGGAAAAGAAATATTGACATCCTGATAATCGACGCACACACTGATGGTTCCTAGTTTTTTCATAACAGGAACAATGTTGGAAACCCACTCAGTTAGCAGAACAGGGTAAGTGAAACCAACGCGAAATTTTTTTTCAACTTCTTCTTTAATGACAGTGGCCTTCTTCAGATGAACGGGACGAAGGCGTTGACGTACTAGCTTGATATCAAGGTCATATTAATAGTGTGTTCAATGATACTAGTATCTATGCCTGGCATTTCCTCATAAGACGAGGAAAATATATCATGGAATTCATGAAAGAGAGAGTGATACATTCGAGTTATGATGGAGAACAAGACACACCGACATGAGTGTTTTCTACAATGCCGGGTTTGGTCAAAATATTGATAGAAATTGTTTCTTCAATATTTAACAAATTTCGCTCGAAATCGATTACATTAATTGGAAAAGAATTCGAAAAGAAATTTTTGATTGATGGGTGATATAGTTCAGTAAGATTACTTTATTCATAATTAGGAATATGGGAACGATGATGATAATCTTCCCATGGTTCTCCTTCCGACATCATGGTTTCCAAAATATTCTCATCTGTCAAGAAAGTTGAGCAAAAAGGATCAGATGGATTGCCAAAATCTAATGAATGATCAACCCAAATGACTGTTGATGATGATTTCAGATTCACCACCCAAGCTAGATAGATTGATTTCTATGCCATCTCAATGGGGCTGGGCAGCAGAAACTCATCCAACGTAACAATTTCAGAATCACCCGTACTCTTCCTTAAGCCAGATGGAGTGGAAGTGATCATGTAGCAGGTCTCTATACTTGCAATTTATGTCGACATTGCAGGCGACAGTAATGAAAAGGTTCCCATGAGAGTGGAATCCTTTAAGAGTCCTACACCAATGTTCTGAAGTGCGAGTTGGGTGCGTGAACTAACGAAACACTTCTAGTTACCTAGGAACTGGAGGTAAAGAAGGACAACTGATTGATGACTGTGTAAGACCTTTATGTGGAAAGGTGATCATTCTAAAATATGTAGAAACGATCACAGTCATAGCATATACCCATGGCCTTCCAACTATAATATTGTAGTCAAGGGGTCCATCAACAACTTCAAATTCAACATTCAATGTTTTTCCCGTAGTTCAACATGTAGGTTATTGATAATACCACAAGGCTTATATGTACGTCTGTCAAAACTTTCAATGCCGTTGGTGATTGAGATAGGCGTGGCGAGTCAAGTGTTTTCCAATAGTTTAGATACACAATGGACGTAGATGCTCCCTCATAAATAATAGTACGATGAACAAGGTGATTGAGAACATTTACTTGGATGGAGAATGAAAATTCTACTGTTAATTGTGGCACATAGCTCGTATGATTAAAGACTACGAGATTAGAATCAGTCAGATCAATTCCACCAATTGCCGACAACAAAGCCTGTTTCTAGGAGGGACAATTTTGTAGCACCTCAAAAGATGACATAACTGAAGGGGATTGAACCAAATCTTCAACTATATTATAATTTTGAGCAGCTTTGGATGGAGGATTAAATGTCGATTTATGAACAACTCCCTTCCGTGGCTTGATTGTCAATTCAGGAACAAAATGTGGTGGCACTGATTCCATAGACAGATTCATGGTTTTGGTAGCAGTTTGATCAGTGGCATGAATACCATAATATTTATTACGTGTTGACACCAAAACACCTGTCAATGGCTTCATGATAGATAGCATAATCACTTCGGAACTAGAAGCTGGATCTGTAGCAACAAAATTTGTGTCTGGATTCGGAAACTAATATGTCAACAAAATTGACGTATATGAGGTCTTAACCATTTTTGAGACTTCAGCGCGGTGAGGAAAATTTCGAACAAATTGTTCCTCATTACAAATTATGCATGGATAATGAGGTTTCTGATTTCCAAATTATTGATCAAATGATCTTTCCTGCGAGGTAGAAGTTTTCTTTTTCTTTGATTTCCCTTTTTTCTTACTTCTGAGTTACTTGTCACTTTTCCCCTTGTCAAATGACACAACATGTATTTCAGAAGAAGGCACAGGATCAAATGCAGTAGTATGATGTGTGCTTGTAGTACCAATCATACCATCTCTGGCATGAGAGTCCTTTGATGGAGGAGGAATAGTAAAATTAGATCTCGGCGTGTTAGGAATTTTCTCATAGAGCGTGCTAGACTGAGTATAAATCAAGTCTAAATATTGGGCGCAAGCAATGACCTTCTCTTTAGTGATGATGCCACCCTTAGCCACATCCTCAATCATAGATGGTAACAGGGACTTAATGAACAACTCAGCAAGGAGTTGATCAGGAAAAAATGTCTTAACCATTCTACGACGATAATGCCACTCATGAATATGATTAGAAATGTCAGTAGCATTAATCTGTTTAAAAATTTTCAAGAGCTCTTTTCCAATTTCATATCGTATGGGTAACTGGAAATGATTCAAAAATATAGTAGCTAGGGCAGTGAAATTATCAAAAGAATCTCTAGGTAACTCAATGTACCATTTTGTGGCTAGAATAGTGAGAGTACGCTGAAAAAGACGTAGTCGAACAGAGTCATCATTCAGGGAGTTTGATGAGCACCACAAATGATAATTCATAACATGAGTCATCGGTTATTTCCAAGGGTTTACATTGAACTTAGGAATATCAGAGGGTAATTTACGAGGTATCACCGGCCACCAAGGATCATAGTTGCTTGGGTCATTGGTGAGTCGATTTAAATTTGATAACTCTAAAGTTGCAACAAAGGGCAACTGTCGATTGAGGTCGGGTTGAGCATAGCCAGGGTATGATGGAATTTCTTGAGCAACGAGCCTTTGACAACCAGCATAAGGAATCTATTGCTAGTAACCCAAATAGGGTTGTTTTGATAGGCAAACGCTTGAGGATTTTGTTTACCAAAACCTGGGTACGATACTTTTTGAATGTAGGTTGTGGCATTTGTTCTTGTGGCTGCGAAGGTGTCTGTCTACCAATGTTATAACCCAAATTAGGATAACTTGGATTTGGTTGAGGATAGGTATAACCTGGTTGTGGTTGCGACATCTCATAATATGGTAATCTAGCTTGTGAACAACTAATTCCGGATACAAGTGGTTTTTGTAAACCAGCTAAAGGAGTTGGAGTATGTGGGCCCAATACTTGAAGGTATTGAGTTGAAGGACTAGCCTAAAATGGTTGAGGTACAACAGTTTGAGTCTGTAACAGGGGTAAAGATGTATTAACAAGTGGAATTGATGTGGGTGCAACAGGTTGAACCAGTTCATACAAGTGTACAACCGCTTGTGGTTGGATAGGCAGAGTGGGTTGCCATTGACAAACTTTCATTTCGAAAAAACGACAGAGTACTGTCAAAGTGGGTGACCATAGGTTGTCCCCTAGCATGAGGAGTATAATAAGATGGAAAATATTTTTCTCCAAATGTAGGGAGTCTAGTTGAGATGGTACTAGATGGAATATACCTAGATGGACCGGCTTGATATTGTCCTCATGATGGATATAAAGGATCAAGCCATTTAGTACTCACTATAGGTTTACTAGTTAGAATACCAGATGATGACATTGTTCAAGTCCATGGATTTGAAGATGCACCAGAGAAAATTCTAGATATATATTTATAACTTGATGGGATCATAGGGCCACCATGTAAATATGACTCTGGTGAAGTTGTGAACATCGACGGGGTAGTGAGAGCAGGCGCTGATGCAATTGGAACAGATGGTCCAACCAAAGATGTTGGTTCATGCATGGTTACATGACCAAATGTATACCCTTTTAGATCGATGGGAATTTGAATAGGCACAAGATCAACAAAAGTAGAGGCAGATGGTTGAGGAAAACAATTGTACAAGTAAAGCTCTGACCAAAAATGAGTTGGAGTTAAAGGTGTTTCGTCTTGTGGTATTTCTTCAATCGAAATTAAACCATGTGAAAGGATTTTGATGTCAGGCCCAAAGTATATTTCAGGAGGTTGACTACGCAATATGGGAGACTCAATGGCTACAATAGATTGTGGGGTAGCCGATACAAGAACTACTTCCGGTCATTCGACTTTGGGATGAAAATGTTCTAGCAAAAAAGAGACATGGTCTGGATCAACTTCCAGTTAAACACCGTTGGGTTCAGGAGGTATGGTCTCATTCATTGGATGGATCATGACCACAGGCAGTTGTGAGGACTTCGTCTCAAAAAAGTAGACAAACTAGGATTTATAGAAACAACTTGTGTCGACTCTGGTATATGTGAAGATGATGCTTCACCACAGCTACTGATGGCACTGGTTTTGGTAGAGAGATGTCGCCTTCACCGACCAGAAGTGACTTCCGGTGGTAAAGGTGGTTTCAATGCAAGTCTACGCGAACAACGGGGAAAGGGATTTTATTCTTCCACGATGACAGATTTATTTTATGACAAAAAACAAATACACAAAATAAAAGGGTAATGTTAGGCAAAAGGTTTACCAACAAACTATGAATTGCAGAATACCTCCTGGCGAACCAAGAAGTACAGGTAGTCAATCTCCCTGAATGTTGTGTTCAGTGTATCATGATTTACAAGGCAGCCAACTTGGTTCACTATGGATGGATAGCAACCTAAATTTTTCCTACCAAATATACCCAAAGGAACGTGGAGGCCCCAGTCTTTATTAGCGTTGTCTAATGTGAAATTGCATAGTGAGAGCACCCCTTTATACTTTTAGTACTATAACATTGCCCGATATACCCAAAGGTACGTGGAAGAGCTACGATATACTTACATATGTGGAGTGATGTATTACACTCGGAATGTATCACAAACAATTAACAACAACTAATATGTTTTATGATGTCAAAACATGTCTCTAGCCTAGACCTTCTAAATGTTATCATTATAGTTCCAATGTTGTTTTAGGTAAATTGATGTAAATTTTAAGTTGATCTTGTTTATCAATTTTGCTTTCAAGGTTCACCATGATGATGTGATGGAAATTCCTAAAATTAAAACCAAAATGATAAGCAAACTTTTCACTTTTATCTTTTTCAATGAAAATCCTAACTACTAAGGGTAAAGAGCAATCAAAACAACAAAGAGCACAAACTAATACACAAATTTCATAACTTGTTCCTATGCAAAACACACAATTCACTACATGAAAATGCAGGTTTTTATTTTCAGTCCCCTTAATGTGAATGTAAAAAGGAAACTATATGCATCAAATGAAAAAAAAACAAATGCTTTCTTCTTTGAGAAAATATGAATTTAACAGTAATTTCTCTTTTAGGAAAATTGAAGAATGGAACTACAATTTTTCCTATAGGAAATGAAGAATTTAACTAAAATTTCCTTTAAGAAAAAAAACGGATCTAATGCAGAAATAAAATACTTTGAATTTGATTTGTCAATGACAAAGAAAAGCACTTAAATAAACGTTGAAAAAACTTACTTTTCAAAGGAGGAAGAATCAGGAAAATTCACTGGTCTCTAAGAGGTATCATACAATTGAAAACATAGAAAACAAAAGGTTCAGTGTGATGGAAATGAAAAATTCAAAGGGAATTTGGCTGGGTAAGGGGGAAACATAGTCTTTAAGGGGAGACAATGCATTACAAAGCACCCATGTGTGGGAGACAGTGCTATGCAAAGAACTGTGTCCTGACCAACAATGCATTGGGTGCAGTAGAGATTCAAAATTCAAGCTACTGAAAACACTTCTAATGCAATTTTTTTATTCAAAAGTGTAATAATTGAGAGTAGATGCTACTGGGTGGATAAGAAGAGGAAAAATCAACAGTAATGAAGGGAAACTCCCTAGTGGAGTCACCAATTTGTTATGAGGAATTATGAATTATGAATAAAACACATTCCCTAAATGTGATGCTATGCATTTAGAACAACAGATCAAAGACTTTGCAGACACTTTCTCTAAGAGTAAATAGACACACAGAAAGATAGAGTAACTTACTTGTGATCCAAGCACTTCCTATTCTCCTCCTGTTGCTCTTGTTCTAGCTTCCAATCCAACTTAGATCGTCAGACTAGTTCCTGCAAGTATAAACAATAAACAACAAAGAGATTGCAATATACAGATGGTTATTTATCTTAATCAGTTAAATCAGTGAAACATGAAACATTTATATCAGTTAAGAGTCCATGATATGAAAAATAGAAACATAAACATATACATATATGTGAAATTGAGCAACAATCTTTATTAATGGATAGAAGGGGGAGGTTACAACCAGCGATCGATTTGATGTCACCAGCTCCAGCATCATCCCAGCCTCATCACAATAAACATCTCACCATCAACATATCACTCTTATCACACACTCAATTCATAATCCAATAGCATTTCTTTACCAAATTTCTTCCTTCCCTAGCACTAGGATCTGTGCTCAATTTATAGGGCAACTGAAGGTATTTTCTCAATCAATGACTTTCTAATAATAGGAAAGACATGTTCCCAAGCTCATAGGTGTTATATGGACACATGGATTCGATGTGTGACAAATATGGACTCTTTTAGCAGGCACTGGCCATGTGGATATTCCAGAACAATGAGAATTTCGCTCCCATTTGACCAACACACTCTTGAATATCGAGAAGTTCTTTGCAAAGAACCCTTGAATGGAGGTAATTGCATATTCAAAGTAGTTAGTCCATTGAGAGGCTGCATTGGTGAGCTCATAAGTGATATAACATGTACTTCAAATCTTGGAAACCTTGCAATAGAAGTCATGGATGATTTGTTCTTGTTCTTGTCTTAGGGCATGTAGCAACTGAAATGATAGGGGATGATAGACCCTATTTCATTGGTTTTGGAGATGATGTCCAGTTTGACCAGATCATTGGGAATGATGCCAAAGTTGACCTATAACAGTTGGATCTACCTTAATGCTCTTGCATCAGGTTTGTTTGTTGCATTTGGATGATTTTTCCAAGTTTGAAAATTTTGGGTTTATTTTGGTTAGAAATTATGATCTCTTAAATTCTTCTAGTTTTTATTTGATTTTAATTGATCCTTTTATCAAGGCATGATTTGTTTCATCTTATTTTATTGATCTAAGGGGTTCGGTTAAAGTTAAATACCTTTTTTGAGTAAAAATGTATTTATTTATTTTTTCATGTTCATTTGAGAATGATATGTTATTAGGATTAATATACAACTTCACTTATTATCTAGGCATTCAATGTGTTTTCCATAATTATTATTTTTTTCTTTATATATTTTATTATTGAAATATATGTTTTATTTTATTTCCTCTCACGTTGTGGTGTCACAAAAGAATCTTCACCTTTTAGAATCTACTATTTTATTTTATATTTTCTTTGAAAATACTTACTGTTTTTTAAGAGAGGAAAATGAGCACTTCTTAGTTAAGTGAAGAAAAAATGGTTTATGCACTAGGATCCTATGTGTTCATCATAGAATTCATATTATCATGAGAAGGACATTCATTTAATGCAATTATACTTTGATACGAATAAAAAAAAAACATCACATGTAATTAGTTGAGAACAATAGATTGTTTAGAATAGTATTGTTATTGATGTGACAAACCCCTTGATGATCATTGTTTTGTGACATATTTATCCAAGTAATGAACATGCATAGACTATTGTTTATATTTTTGTTGGATTTTTTAACTCACCCATTGTATATTTTAATGATTTTGTGTTATTACCTTTTTTACATCGTGTAGGAGATTCAGTTTCAATGCATATTCATCTTCCATTCATTCTGATTTTTTATTTTCTGTGATTTCAAATAATTTTTTACCAAGTTAACATTATTAGAGTTGTTAACTGTAGAATAAAGTGCAACAACGACTACAATAGTTATGATCCAAAAGTAGGTGAAAACCCTAAATATTATGATGAAACACCATATTTTAAAGTTGTTGGTTTATTTGAACTTGAGGAATTGGAGAAGTATCTAGCTTTTAGAAAAGTGATGTATAAGAAAACAAAATAATTTTATGTAAATATTCATGGACCTTATTTTCATTAGAAGCCTATAGAATATGAATTATATAGAATATGGCAGGGTTATCTCGATGTGTAAAGACCAAGTTTGAGCAAAAGAATTTATTTGGTTCAACATCACATGCTTTTGGGGGTGCCTTTCCAGTTAGTTTCCCCTAAGACATTTGTGGTAAAACATAATAAAACATGCAAAAAGATTTTCAATAGTGTATAACAAGAACCTAGAGCAACATTACCCGTGAATTTTCTTTTCCAAAACATAGAAAACTCTATATCATAGTTTTTAACTAAATATATTTCTTATTATTACATATGTTTCTATATATTGGTGGAAAATCACCAATATTTTACATTTTTTTCTAAATTTTTAGAATATTAACCAAGAATTTTCAATACTTTATAGCCTAGTGAAAAATTCGCCAATATTTAACAAAATTTTATAATTTAGTGAAAGATTTGCTAAAAAATTATATATGTATATTATATTAATGAAAAAATAGCCTATACAGTTTTCTTTATACCATGGGGATTCACCCATTTATTATATATATAAACTTGGGGAGTTTCTTAAAATTTTCCCTGCTCCACGACTGTTTCGAAGGACCTCTCGACGTAAGCAGGCAACAAATTCCTGGAGGCAAATTTCATTAAGAAAATGTGGTTTGTCGGGGTTAAATGTTATTGGTTTTAAAGCCACCCATAGCCCTAATACCCGGTTCTAAGGGTTGGTGTGACCAACCAACCTCTAATAATGTGGTGTGATAATGCGATGTTTTTTTTTGGACTCTAGCAGTGTGCAGTAGGAGGTGGAAGGATGGAGCCACGAGGATTCCAGTGGAGGAGGATTGCAACTGGGTGGGGAATGGGTGATTTTGATTGAAATGCCTCATTGCATTGTTGGTGACCTGTGCAGTGAGAGGAGGCAATGTTATGAGGAGAGTTAGATTGTTCATGCAATGAGAGAGTTGATGATTGTGTCCATGTATTGTTAAGAAATGGAAAGGGAGTTATAAGTAGTGGAGGCCACGTATAAGAGGTATGAAATGATGAGACAGGCCCTGTGGTATGAGAGGGGCCTAAAGTGAAAACAGAGGTGAGCGTAGTTGTGTATGGGGCACAGCCTGGTGGAGGGCGCAAAGATGTGGTCGTTGCATATATGGGCACAGTGAGGGGAATGCCTTATAGTGGTCTATCTCAACGCTTAGTAATTCAAAACATAAACTATCTCAGTATTTTCAATTAAATTTCACACCCACAAAATTTATTCTTGAGTAATCACAACACATACTAAATTTTTATAATAAGAACAGTCATGTAAGAGAAGATACCATAGAAATGGAGAAGACCGTGTATAATAGACCAAAAAGGGAAATGCTATTGTTTGTAGGTTACACTTTGACTTCTTAACAGTAAAGAAATATATATCAGAAAGGAATTACGACCCAGTAGCGCAGAGAAACTGAAATTTTGCTGAGAGGTCAGTAGGCAGTGCAAGAACGTGTAGTGAGAAATAGGCATGCACACAATAGTGAAAATGTGAAGTTGGGAAACACTTTTTGCCCTTTTTTGACGTTGAAAATTGTAATTTTATATGTTTTTCAACTTCAACTCCACTAAATTCATATTTTTATTGCAAATTATGCTTTGACATAAAAACAAGAATTGTAGAGAATTGTCTTACCTCCATACCCATATATATATATATATATATATATATATATATATATATATATATATATATATATATATATATATATATTAAATATTTAATACATATATAGATAGTAAATGGTTTATTTAATCGTATATATACTTGAAATTTTCAGGCAAAAATAAATAGTCACTTTATGATCCTTTACATCTTTTAGGGAAGGTTATTCATTTTTTGGAAAAAAACCATAACATCATAATCTGCATATATTGCACTAGTGCACAGACTATTGTTCGGTAATTTTCGGATTAAATCACTATTTTTTATTATTTTTTGAAATGGACGAAGACAAAAAAATAGTGATGTTTCAGTACATTTTATGATCCTTTGATTTTCTTTTCAATGTGATCTTCAATAAGAAAAATGAGAGCACCATTTTGAAGTAGACAGGGAGAGGAAGTGCAGTATGATTTTTTTGAATTTTTTGGTGTCCTCATTTGAAAGTTATTTAATTTTCATTCAGTGAAATTTTTCGAACAATGAAATTCCATAGTGACACAGTTTAGTAAAAAATAATTAAAAAATTGAATTTTTTAATGAAACTCCATAAATCTCACATCATCAAAAACTAGATTTAGAGATGAATCTAGTGGTACATGGTCCGACATAAAACATTTTGTTTTTGTAGGTGTTCTGTCCCTCCAAAGTTGCAGGTTTCTTAAAACTGTAGAATTGTCTAAGTTTTTCGTTGACCAGAAACTCTCGGCCAAGATAATGTCTCGACCGAGAAATTTAAAACTAGTTTAACCCGCCTAAATTTAGATTTAACCACGCGGGCAAACTCTCTGCTGAAAGTTTAAAAACTCTCGGATGAGAGTTTGCCCAATAAAACTCTCGATCGAGAGTTTGGAAAACTCTCGATCTATAAAATGGAATCTAGGTTATGGCATGAAAATCAAAGTGTGAATAAAGGTATTTAATTTGAAGACCTGGGAAGCCACTTAGTGAACAACTAGTGTGGAAATATCAATTGCTAAGAGCAAGATCACCTATCAATGATAAAAATAGACCTTGGATACTTCTCTAGGTAAAATTCTTAGAGCAATTTGTTATAGTAGATAAGAGTTTACTCACTAGTAAGAAAAATGTAGACCTTTAGAGTAAAAGATATAGGTTATTGTAGATACTAAAAGTGATTTAACAACTGGAAAGGATAACATGATAAGTCAAGGAGATATGAGAAAGGGACAACACAAGCTAGAAATCCCTTAAACATAAGCATGACAAAAAAGTGACTTGGGAAGCATTGACTCAATAATGACCAATGATAGAAGCTTGTGATGTAGGTGGAATCCACTAACTCTCCATAATTATTGGAAGATTAACCATATAGGGGAGTAAATGCTTAATAAAAATGGCTCAAGTTCCTAGATTCATACTAAAAATTCAATTTGTCGAGACAAATACTCAGAACTAGTCATTTTTTTAAGCGTGACATTACTCATGATTATTTCCAAATCAATTAGATAATGCTATTCTTTCCTTTCTCTATTTTTCAATATATTTGATTTTTTTTTTCATATCCTAAGGCTTGAAAAATAATAAAATAAAATTTTATTAGAAAAAATCATTCAAACAGTTTATCTCTCATGTTTTTCCTAAATTAAAAAAATAGGTAATTTTTGGCTGCATAGATGACCTTACTAATATGATAGAAAATGTCTAATATTGCATCAACAAAGTTTATTTTTCTTAGGGGACATATATTAATTATAATGAAGTGGGAGTAGAGTGCATAGTAGATGTAGAAGATGGTATTTTAATTTTTGCAAATATTTCCTCTTATTCTCTCGTAGAAAGTTAAATTTTTTTATCCTTATTTATTTTTATTCGAAAGCATTGTCCGTAATTTATTTTTCACACAAGTAATACAAATAGTCATTGTCCGTGAAAAAAAATGGAGAATTGTGAACTGAAACTAGATTTAAAAAAAATGTCAAATTAGTACTATTATGTTTCCTTAGTGCAAGAGTAGATTGTATGTGTGGGAAATTCGGGGTCCTTTGCGTAATGAGTGCTAGGGTCGTTGTGAAAAATGTTTACTATGTAGTGGAAAAATTATGTGTGAGGGAACCTAGCTCTTTTGCATTGAAAGAGGTGCTAAATTAATTGTGTTTTCAATGTGTGTGAAGAAAAAAAAGTTGTACGATAAAATGAATGTGAGGAAGGCTTTGTATTTTTTAATTATTAGTTAGGAACTTTGTTTGAAATTATGGAAGTAGTTTTATGAAGGTTGTTCTACAAAGCTAGTCGCTTAGAGTTATCGTGTGTATAGGTTTGAATGTCAATAACTAATCAAAGGGAATGGGAATTTTTGACTGCAAAAGGAGTTGTGTGGATGAAGTTGTGCAAAGGTAGTTGTGTATGTTCGAATAAATATACAGATCCATTTTTAAATTTATTTATTTTTTGGTAAGTTTGGTAATACCTTTCATTTTTTTCCTTTTTTTCACTTTCTTTTTTTACTCTATCTTCATCAACATGTCCACATACATCACCCCGATTGGGGAAGGGAATTGAACCTATGATGAGTGCTATAACAACCCGTCTCATCACTGTTTTTCCAAGACCCGACAGGCTTAAATTTGTTATTTACGAATGAATTTTAAAATGTATAATCATTAATTAATATCGTCTTTGAATGTCAATAAATAAGGGTGTTATGAAGTGTGGAAGTAGTTGTGTAGACGAATTTGTGCGAAGATGGTTGTGTGTGTGTGAAGGTTATGATATCCGGGACCAACGTATACCGATATTATTTTCAAATGTAAATTAATGGCATAATAGTATTGTTGGTTTTAGAGGTGGTTTTTCATAATATGTTTTGCGCATAAATGCACTTGGTTTTGCGGTTTCACATAAATGCATTTGTTTTATATTGAAAGTGTATGAAAATCATGTCTCTAGATTTGATGTTTCTTATGCAACTTTGTTTTCTATTAATCAAAGGATAGACATTGGGACGATGAAAAATATGGATGGAAATTTCATCTTTGTAGCGTGTTTTAGATGCAAATAGTGAGAAGTGGTGATTTCTAGGGAAATACGACTACATATATTTGAAATAGCTAGTATAGTGAGATAGAAAACGATGTTTGAAATAATAAATAAAATGGTGAGATTTGTGGCTTTTTATCTTTGAAATTTTCATTTAATAAGTTGGAGTTTTCTCCGAGCTTCTATTGCCTTAGATAAATTGTTATTTTTAAGTTGAGATTGGGCAATAGAATTAGTGTAGAGATACAAAAGCTGCACAATTCTCCAAGCTTCTAAACTGATTCAATCTTTCTAGTTTCCTATTTGAATTTGGAAATACTGCAAGTTTTTTGTGTTTCCAGATTTTCTTTATAATACTTAGCGATATTCTACAAGCTTTTCTTTTCTCTATAATACTCTATAAGATTTTCTCTATAATATTGTGAGAAAAGAGTGTGTAAATTTATTAGTAAATTAAATTTCAATAGGTTTTACAAAGTATTGGGCAGAAGCTATCAAGACCATTTTCCATATAAGGTAACCTTACTATTTTATGGCTATTATTGATAGTTCTATGATTTTTAACTTTTATTAGCTAAATTGTTTTTTAAGTTTGTAAAAGTCAAAGAGTTTAAATTTAAATGTGTCTGCCCAAAATAAATTTTGTACTCCATCATAAATATGTGTCAAATTTTGCTAGAAATATTTATGTCAAGTTATTTTTATATCAAATTTGGTTTTGTTTTACAAAGTAGTGGGACTAGTTGTCAATTCCATTTGTTGTAGAGAGTAGCTGAATACATGATCCCATAATACATATTGGTTAATATCATTATGCACTTTACTATTTTTATCTATTTTTAATAGCGCACTCTATGGAGGTTACAATTAAGCATGGATATTAAAATTTGTTGCAAATATTTCCATTTTTTATCAAGGATAACTTGTGGTCTTGTTAAAGTTCTAGTTGGGAATTCATGCAGGGGAGAGCACCTGAATATTGGCGGCTCCAACACCACCAACATTTTTGGCACTAGAAGGAGGGCTAGATGACAAGTTGATCCCTTCATGTGTGTTTCAAATTTTCACACTCATTTTTATGAATTCTTCCCAAATCATACACAAAACATTTATTTCTAGAAAATTTAAATTTCAAAGTGCAAAGTGGATATCATTGAGGACTTGTCACTATTTAACTTTAATGTTTAGGGTGAAACAACCATCCTTGAGCACACTGATCATTTTCTTCAATTTTTCATAGAGCACGACATCCCGCTTGAGGATGTTGTTTGCTGGTTGTTTTTTCTCACGTTCGAAGGGTGCATAAGGAAATGGTGTTACACATGGACCGATGCCTATATCCACTCTTTCTAACATGTTGTCACAAAATTGTTTTGCACTTTTGATGAATTTGATGATAAGATTTTTTGCAAGAGAATTTTACAATCGTGAAAAACACCTGATGAATCACTACATTTTATTCATCATTTCTTGCATCTATTTTTTGAATTTAAAGAAGGTGAAGTTTATTGGGATTTCTTGACCACAATATTTTTGTATCTTGTTAAGATGTCACTTACTCTGTATGATTTGCGATCACTTAAATCACATCGAGAAAACCTCACACATAAAGCTTCTAAATATGCGATCAACGAGGGTGTTTCTCTAGGCAACCCCACATCCGCTTTTTCATATAACAACTTTACTATTATAGGATGTGGTAGGAAATATTTGCAAGGAATTGTTTCAAGAACCACCATCTCCTATCAAGCCACATATTCAAGATCCCTATGAAATTTTGGACAAGAAGCATGATAAGTGTGTTAAAGTGTTTTCTACTCATCCTCCACCCTTTTCTCCCTTTGATCCTAGGAGTTGCAATTTTTAGTGTTATTCTATTTGAGACCTTTCCTTTAATGTTAATGAGGATCAGGTGTTGGATGGTTTTTTTCGTTATGAAGCCAAATTGTGATGACTATGTAGCAAAGTCCATTATCAAACAAGAATATGTGATAAAGGATGAATCTACTCCTTCCAAAGCTCTCCCACATTTTACTAACATTGTCCATGATTATTTCATTTATGTTTAATCATGTGAAATTTAAGTTCTATTAATACCTTCAATCATTTGCAGAATTTTTGGAATGCATGTTTTTCATTTAAATGTGGAGAGGCTGAAATTTCTCATTTTTCATCTTCCCCTTTATAAAATTCATCATATCAAGAGGATACCGCTATTTACAATCCTAAACTTTATAATCTTGTTTTTTGTGACATTTTAATTGACTCAGCTAGTTAGTAATTTGTTCTTCCTGTCATTGATTTCGCAAAACAACTGATCTTTGATGATCTACCTTCCGATGATTTGGATCTTCCTCAACCTGTCAAGGCACTTCAACCCAAGCTCATGGTTATGTCAGGTTATCGTAGCCTTTAGGTCAGTTCCACCTCCCATCAGAAGAGTGTTGAATCTTTTGAGTATCCCCGTCACTCTATAATATGTATTGAAAATTCTTTTGTTTTACAATTTTTGCATCCTCCATCTATTTTTCACAATCCTAACACTCAATCATTGGCGAATTCCTACTTGGAAAACATTGTCGCGAAATGAAAATTTATTTATTTATTTAGGCTTTCTCATTTTTATGTTTTTAAAGTTTTTTTTTCAAGTATTTGACTCCCGATGTTTCACAGCCTGATCATACGTCCACAAAATGTTATTTGCGTGCTTTTCAACATTTTTTTTTCTGTGTGCACATTCAAACGTCAAAAATTTTGGTTTTTAATGTCTTATATTTGTTTTTATTACTATGTATGTATATATCTCTTGACATGTATTCCTCTCCCACATAGGCTTACTAATGTGCTGGTGGATACATTGGAAATATCACTTCACGTCACCTGGCCTACTTTCTGCTTAGGTTATGAGTAGGAGTATTGTTTTCTTTGATTTTCTTTCATTTGTTTGTTTCCATTTTTTTTCTTTCCTTTATTTTATTTTTTTATATTCCTAGGTATCTTCCACATGATGTCATGTTTGGCCTCTAAGGAAAGCATCATGAAATCCAAGAGGAAATGTGTTCTTCTACTAACACCTGGTTTTTTGTTTATTCCTTCTCTTTGTGTGAGTCATTCATTATTTTAGTTGATCATTCTCATAAAATACATTATTTATCATAGAGAGTCATGGGGAAATCATGATGTTTGGGTTTTAATTGGTTCTACCAAGTACTCTAACTAGTTCTTATATAGTCGGTTAATACTTGTCACTCTAGTATGGTAAAGTAAGGAGGGGAAGAGAACCTTAAAAAGTATGACAGAGGTGTACATAAACATACTTCTCTAAAGGAAAAACCACTTCTGCTCTCAATAATTTGGGATCCCTCTTCCACCCCATGGAATAAATAAGCTACTATGCATAGTTATTTGAACAAATGAAAAAATGAAAAATTGAAATAAAGGGCGAAAGAAGGGAAAGGATTCCTACATAGAGAGGTGAAGCAAGATACTCCGTCGAGGTAATCTCTAGGCTCGTTGGAAGTGGAGCAATGTTTTTGTTTCTAAAGTCACTCCATCGGGGTATTGTTTTATGAAACAAGCTCCAAAAATAGAAGAAAAGAGAGATCAACACCTTATAAATAATCCACTTCGAGGGGGCAACCTCCTTTACATTACATAAATGAAAAATTATTGGATGATACAAATGGAAAAATATCTTTCTACTAATTCCACTAACATTTATGGGTTTGAAAATTTCAGATTGACATTTTCTCCCCGATGCAACACTAGTTCTTGTAGTCGGTCTCAATGACAATGTAAAACTTTCTCCTCCTCTTTGAATTCTACGCTCATGATTCCTCTCGTCTTCCCTTTGTGTGAAAATTTTCATGTGTTATTAATACCTAAGCATCCAACACATCACAATGTTGTAACCTTTGCTGTGATAGCAATCGTAACATGCACTACTACAAAAACTAATATAACATAAAATAAAATAAAACTTACTTTACATGTAAAACTTAAGATGGATATAGAAATGATATGCTTCTAGTTTAAATTAATTAAACCACCATTCTACATCTAATTTTACATCATTTGATTAAAGGCTTAGCCTAAAGGTTATAGGCCTAAGGTTGTTAAATTTTAAATTCAATGACCTTGAAATATAAATATGATACATTCATATTAAGGGCCCCCTATGGAAACCTTGGTGACAACTAGTATCCATTTCGTGTCATGTCCGACTTGACGACCTCGTAGTTCCTCCCAAACCTAAGCATGACACCTAGTGCATTCTCTTCGTGGATCTTCTAGGCAAATCAATCCGATGGTCCCCGCATTGTTTCTATTGTTTTTGGTAACCACCAAATTTTCCCAATGAGGCTTTTGGTCACTTTCTCCGTCACCACTCATGGAATTGGCTCCACAAATCCTCAAACCCTCGTGAGAAATCCTCCTCAAGTAAGCACTTATATTTTTTTTCCATTTTTTTTCATTGGTTCTATTGTAGCCCCTAGAGATAGCCTTGAGTTGCAAAAAGACCGGTGCCTAGGACATCTTAAAGTCGGAGGTTAAATTTAGACAAGTATATGGATGCCCGTGAGATAATTTATGAATTAAGAGAAGTAATGGTTTTGGTGGTTGATTAATGGAGAATATCTTTGAGTCTCGATCCTCGTGAATTACCCTATACTACAAAAGGGCTCAAGAGGATGAATGGATGGATGGATTTAAAATGGGCCAAGTATGAAATAATGAGCGAGAGGCTTTCAAATTATGTATAGGTGTTGAGGAAGAATGAAGGAGGAACTTGCAAAAGACAGGCTAATATCCTTAAGAATTTGTTTGCAGTGAACTCACAGGAAACAAATGTAAGTGGAATATGACTAACACTAGAGATTTGTGGATGGAAAATTAAGGAAGAGAAGAAAATTGGATACATGAGTGTTATACATAATCAAATTCATGAATAAAGATGCATACTACCGGCAAATACATTACACAAATAATCCAAGTAGCATAACATTGCAAGATGATTACAAATTAACAGGAGATTACTGATAAACAAAGAGAAATAGATACATACTTCTCATTACCCCATCTCGGAATCCAAATAAATAGTGATGTATCATATTATGTTCAAAACAACTCTCCCAAATATGTATCTCTGAGCACATGGAGCAAAATTATACGTAACTAAAGTCGCCTTTCCCCAAATTCAAAACCTTTCTTTCATCTTAAAACTCACTACATATAGAGTTCTCCTTCGGGGTTTACGATCGAATATTCTTTCATGATCAGAATACGCATGTGAAAACTAACATATCCTAAAAAACAAGCAGAGTGTGCATCAAGAAATCGCTCGTGTAACAAAAAATCAGAATAGAATCAGGTGAAATCAGGATTTCACCAGCGAAATATCACTCTCTAAAAGTAAAAAGAAACAAAATTATGGGCCACGTAGACCAAATCCTAGGATCTTCCATAGGAACAGTGAGGAGTTTATTTGAACAGGTAGTTTGTCTAGTTTCCACCACTTGATTTCATCTACTTTGGAAGGCCTCCACTCTCTAATTCTCATGGTTTCCACTTCCCATTGTGGAACGACCAGTTGTGTTGCGTGTGCCTCACTCTTTAGCAGGGATTTCTTGGACCAACTGAATAAACATAGCTATGTAGTTCCACCAAAAACTCATGATTTTCTTTAACTTGCAAAAACCAGAGACCGGATCTCGGAGGGGAGTATGGATGGTTTTTGGTATTGGATTGGAGGGTAAAAAATCACTGTGGGCTGTTGGATGCGTGATATGGAGTAGATATGAGGAGAGGATGGTGGAAGCGATAATGGAGTCAGCAGGGCTCATTAACAAGTTAAAAAGAGTGGAACAAAGGCTATGGAGACCTGTGGAGAAGGTAAGAGTTAAGATATGTGGCAAGTGATGTGCAGTGAGCGGCGGATGAGTGATGTGGCATGACGGAGGTGGGACCGCCTGCAGATCAAAAATTAAAAGATTTGCAAATGAGCAGCGAAGACTAATGGTTATAATGTGAAATGTGCGAAACACAATGGGCAGAGGATGTGACACGGTAGGACAGAGGTGGGGGGCGCCCACATATTGCAGATCACAGATCACAAGGTTAGTTGTTAGTAGTGGAAGGTAAGAGGTATATATTATGGGGAGTGATGTGTGGTGAGCGAGGATGGATGACGCGGAACAAGAACTAGGATCGTCGACACGTCGCATATCACAAGCGAGGATATTTGTTGATAAGAAACAAACGACGAATGTTATGGCTTGCAGGAAGCGAAGTGTGATTGCAGTAAGGAGCTAAGAGTGTTAAATGATACTACATATATTATATGTAATATATAGTATATGTAATAGTTTGTGGGATGTGAAAATTAACACAACTTTCGATCATAATACCTTTATCGCGACACTTTTATATTTTTTATCGCGGAGCTTTCTCGCCTAACCTACACTTGAATTTCTTGGCCTTCCCCTTAAACATTCACACCTTTTCCCCTGTCATTGCCTTATAGGGACCACTTCTCCATGTTGGGTGTGGTCGAAGCCAACATTGGCTCCATCTTGGGACAATGTGTCTGCTCTAAGTGCGTTGAGAACTCCGCAGACCCTGAATGTCTCGTGCTTTATTAGGCGCATGGAGTCACAAATGCATACTCTAAGCCCTGAATTAGAACTACAACTTAGCTAAGCATGACCATATATTAGAACAAAAATCACTACCGCACCCCGAAAATCTTGAATGTCAAATCGAACTATGCTCGAAACTGAAACCGAGACACACTTGAACCGAAAAACTGCAAAGTAATCTAAAACTAAAACTAGAAATATGCTCATAGAATTGATATTATTTACACACCTACCTACCCTAATCTGTTGGAATGGTTACTATTCTAAATTATACAATAATGCTAGCATAACCAGGCAAGAAATTGCTCTAATAACTTTGTTCTTCCACTTTTTTTCACGAAACTTAGGAACAAACCTGCTAATGGTATCTGATAGGAATTCTCAACCTCATCTTCCTTGCAAGGAGCTTGTTAAACCGGAACATCAATAGAAATGTTGAAAAGGTCTGGTGGCTTTTTGATGAATAGTTTCTCAATATAGATAACCACTCGATCAAGATATACTTGGCCTATTTCTGAATATTCTAACCCAATCTATCCAACGTCATAACTTGGTACTAGCAGTTGAAAGATATACTAGCAGCTGAAAGATTCTCAAACTAATTTTTAACTTCACCTTGCCATGGTGAACAAACATCCTGATACGTACCTCATCTTATTCCTTTACTGATGACTGCAATATAGTGACCCAAGGAACATGGTAAACATGCAACATGATATCTTCTAGATGATTTGTAATAGGAAAGAAAACATCATTCCAAACTGCTGCTTTTCTTAAATGTGTTGAAACGGATTCTCTTCGAACAACAAGGGAACATATTTTTTTTCCTCATTACCCACGGTAGTCAAGTGATCTAAGTGTTCTTTATATTTCTCTTTTTCACACAGAAGCTTGCACGGTGGCTACAAAATCTTGTTAATTTTGGGTGAAGGAACATGATTTTTAACAATCTGTTGTGCTATTGAAAGATAATTTGAGAGATGGTCTTCATCATCCAAATCTGACTGGTCTTTAATCACTAAAGGAAATGTTTCTTATTGAGGATGTTGTTGTGGATCCAGAAAATCAAGCTTTGTTGCCTATGTTTCCAGATCACCAGTCTACTATTTATTTTTAGTGCTCTCCTCTGGGAAACACTCCAACTCTTCCCCTTCTTCATGGAGGATAAGCTCGCCTCACTCTTCTTTAGAATAGGCTAGATACTAGTTTTCTACATGCAGTCCAAAAACCACCATGGGTCATTCTTATTGGAGATTAAAGGTTGTGGGCCCTTTTTTATAATGGATTCTTAGCACTTCTCTTCAGGAGGGTCATGCAACTTCAAGTGTATGGATGAGGACCTCTCATTTTTGGGAGGATTAGCTTCTTGCTTTGTGGAAGCGTATGCAATGACCTTATGAGGGGTTGACTCTTCTAATGGCTTATTCTCTTTACTAGCAGGACTGGGAGGGGTCTGTTCTCTTGATATTGACCCTTCATTTTGTTCTTACCCTCATGGTCTCTTTCTAAAGGACCTGAGGTCATACTTCTTGTGGAGTTGAGCATGCATGAAATCCACGAACTGCCTACAGTAATTTTCAATATCTTGATCCCCTAGAGGGATTTCCTTCTCTTCTTGCTCCTCTTGCAGGATGAGTTCATCCTCCACATCATCATATTAAGTGAGGAATTGATTCTCTTTACTGTCTGTGAGTTCCTTGGCTTGTTCCTCCAACTCCCCTTCCAATTATTGAAGAAGTTGGATGTGATTTTTTTATTCCTTCCTTTCCTGCTACAACAACTGTAGAGGGGGCTTTCGATACTAGGGATTAAACCCATGGTTAGGAATCGTTTACTGAGGATGAGGAGGGGAATTTTTTTCCTCCAACTCAAGCTTAACCAGCTTATTTGAGAGGTTCTTGATTAGTTATTCATTTCTTCAATTCTATACCCTTGAAATTCCCTCTCCTGATTTGAAGTAGAAGCATCCTCCTTGTTCCTTTTTTTCTGACTTCATGTTATGTCTTACCCGTAAATTTACGAGTAAAAGAAAAGTTTTCTTCTACCTCCAATGCATCAGTCTGGATCTGATACAGAGAAGGTAGGCTCTACGATGAAATTAGTCCCATAGAAGGTAGGCTCTACGATGAAATTAATCCCATAGAAGGTAGGCTCTACGATGAAATTACAACACTTTTAAAAGCAGGAAAGGAGGTGTGTGTCTTAAATTAGTGGGGTATATTCTATGGTAGCAATGATATTGAATTGATTAATATAGAATGAACTATGGGAAACTATTCCTTGTATTCCAATTTTTGAATAAATTACCTACCACATAATATCTAAAATGGACAAAAGTGATGGAAAAAATCACAGAAAATCAACTTAGTTTGTCATATCACCTAAAAAACTAAAAACACCACTTAGAAAGCACTTGATTATAATTAATAAAATTAATAAAAACATAATAAAGTTTTTTAAACATTATAAAGGGGTAAAATCAACCTAATATAAGTGAATATGATAATTTTTACCACTTCATTTTCACTTTTACTCCAAATTTGTACATTTTGGGACCAAAATATTCTCAAACTTTGAAAAAGGATTTTCAGAGCTATAACCATTGGGGTTTTCTTTCATTAGGACCAAGTGAATCTACATTCTGTTGTCTTCCATTTTAATGTCCATTTCAATTTTGATTTCTATCATAATATTGAGTTAAAAGTTATTTATAAAACTTAGGGTGCACATATGAACTCTCCTAGGGCATTTCAACATTATGAATCCCGTACTTCTACAACTCTGCAGGAACATCAGGGGGCTCAATGGCACCACCAAAAGAAGGATCCTGAAAAACCGCTTATTCTCGCTACACCCAGACATCATACTTCTTCAAGAATCCAAATTCTCTCCCAAAGGCACAGAGACGCTCAAAAAACTCGTTTCCCTCTAAGAAATTTAACCATTTCTCCAAAACATGTGCATCTATTTGACCTTAAAATATGGGGATAGAAAAGTTAACATGTACCTTGAATGGTGTCACACCTCCAAAATTTCCATTGGTTGAAGGTGCCTCATATATTGTTGGAAGTCGTTAAATGATGTGGGAAAATTGTCCATCATCTCATTTATTTGTCACACGAGTGCTTCCTGGAGCAAAAACTTGATAGGATCTCCTTCTCTGTCGTCGATCTCTTTTCTTCCACAATGGGAGGCCACTTGGTTTGGAAAATTTGATTATTCCCAAGTGAAGTTAGCTCGAGACCCAACTCTTTGTACCCTAAACTTGTCGAAGACATGCATCGATAATTAACAAGGAATATATTTCTATTATACCAATGATCCACGTTGTATAATCAATGAAATGAAAGGAATGAAACACACACATTGAAATATAACACGTTGTATCATCTCATTCATCTGTCACACGAGTGCTTCCTGGAGCAAAAACTTGATAGGATCTCCTTCTCTGTCGTCGAGCTCTTTTCTTCCACAATGGGAGGCCACTTTGTTTGGAAAATTTGATTATTCCCAAGTGAAGTTAGCTCGAGACCCAACTCTTTGTACCCTAAACTTGTCGAGGACATGCATCGATAAATAACAAGGAATATATTTCTCTTATACCAATGATCCACGTTGTATAATCAATGAAATGAAAGAAATGAAACACACACATAGAAATATAACACGTTGTATCATCTCATTCATTTGTCACACAAGTGCTTCCTGGAGCAAAAACTTGATAGGATCTCCTTCTCTGTCGTCGAGCTCTTTTCTTCCACAGTGGGAGGCCACTTGGTTTGGAAAATTTAATTATTCCCAAGTGAAGTTAGCTCGAGACCCAACTCTTTGTACCCTAAACTTGTCGAGGACATGCATCGATAAATAACAAGGAATATATTTCTCTTATACCAATGATTCAGGTTGTATAATCAATGAAATGAAAGAAATGAAACACACACATAGAAATATAACAGAAAGCACAGTGATATGGTGAAAATATTACTTCTATTAATAAATAAAATGGCACAGTATTATAGAACACAAACTGGTTAGAATGGTGGTATCTATCTCTAAACATAGAGAGATGGCAGTTATGTGCATTCACAATTGATATTAAAAGAGGCTAAAGGAATGGCATTTTAACATAAATAAAGAACCTTATAGGTCTAAAACCCTAATCCCAAAATATGAAACAACAAAAGGTTTGTGGATATTGAGGTGGTTAGTTGGTACATCAACTTCCTGAGGGTGAAAATTTTGCATACAATATTTTTTTAGGGTGCATAGTAGCTCGGTAGAAAGAACTATTAAAGGAATACAAATTTCGACCAGGAATAGGGCATGTTATAGCAACTCTTGGCCTCTCAAATTGCCAAAAAAAATCATTTAGGACCTCGAAAAGGCCCCGTGATTTTGGGACCCATAAATTATAGAAAAACTGCCAAGAAAATATATAACCATTGAGACAATGGAAGAGGTGGGTGGCAACTAATATCCACCTAGATCACCATTGTCTATAACGAGATTTTACTTTGTTACCTATGTTAAAGTTTAATGGAAATTTTCATTTTAAGTTTGCACTAGACATGTAGAAAATGTATTTGAAGCATTATATGAATTTGAAACTCGATCCTTATAATATTCGCAAGCATACTCTTTGCTTGTTCCTTAGGTTTAATGCTTCACTTTGGCTTCTTCCTTCAAATTTATTATAACTTAATATATTTAATTCATATTGCATTGAGAGATGCATTTTATAGTTTATATATGAGAGAGATGTAATGTGATGATGGTTTAAGAAAAACAAGTTATTCTATATTTAAGGTTTAAGCTACCTTGTCATTTTTCAAAGGTTTAAGCTACCTTGTCATTTTTCAACTCTCGTCCGAGAGTTTTGTTCTTATAAACCCAAAATTATTCATTCGCGCGGCATTCTGCCTGTCGTTTTCGCGAATTTTTGCACTGTAGCTATCGAATTGCCCAAAATTCTCCATTCGCGCGGCATTCTGCCTATCGTTTTCACAAATTTTTGCACTGTAGCTGTCGAATTCTTGGACTGTAGCTGTCCTTTTCCCGAATTCTTGGACTGTAGCTGTCGTTTTCACGAATTCTTGGATTGTAGCTGTCGTTTTGAAGAGCTATTTTCTTTGTCGTCGGGATCCAGGTAAACCTTTGTCTGCCTTGAACTGTGCTTCTGCCCACACATAATAAATGCATGAATATGATATTTGGCCACAAAATACCTAGTTGCTTTAACAACAGTATATGGACCCCTAGTGCTAACAGAGATGCCACAATTTTTAAGTCAAATTTCGCTTCATAAAAGGTGTTTCACATTTCTATTATGGGCATGCTCCGGTCATGTGTTTAAAAAATTTGGTGCTACTCTTTCAATAGTCATATGTCCACAAAAACCAATTAGTGTACAATTGTGACTCAAAACTATACTTGCAAATTTTCATGGTTCAAACAACATCAAAATATTGGCTACACTCGACTAAAAATAGAATGCACTAGTCCCAAAATGACAAATTCATTGTTGGCAGCAAGGAGAAACAAACCAATAAAGGAAATTCCTCGTAACATATTTTCTTATGGTATTTTTGTTGTAGGGCACCTTCATATTTTCGACCTACTGTAAACAATAGATGATTTCACCCTTCATATGAAAAGTGTTCTTGAACTAGGCCAAATGATTTTGACTTCAAGGCTGCTCTTTCACCATAATCTAGCTCGGATACCAAGTAATCTCAGGAGATTGAACAAGTCGGGTTTATTTTCTTTTGTCTTTGTTACAACTTTTGAGTTGAAGTAGTGAAGCCCCAGTCATGGTATATCTTTGTGATACAGTGGGAATTCTGAGAGAGATTTGCTAGCTGTTTTTCCTGTTACCTTTGATACCTTATTGCATGAAATCTATCACTTTAATCATTAGGAAAGGCATTGTACTCAAAAGTAGAATCTAATCTAATGTCATGTGTCAAAAGATAAGTCATAGAATTGAAGTATAATCACACTGCAATGATGAATATAAGGTTTGGAAAAATAAATCAGCTATAAATCTGAAGCTTGGTGCTTGAAGTATGAGTCATCTGCTTGCAACCCTTATGAAGTTCAATAAAATGGTGCCATGTGATGCCATGTACTCATAAGCATATTCCTTGTACTTACTCAAATGGTTTCAATGGTGTGCTGAGTGCAACTAGTAGTGGTGGAGGAAGGTGGAATAAAACCAACAATACTCTCTTGTTTGTGGAATTAAAAGTGAAGTTGTGGGATGCTTTTCATGAATGAGAGAAACATGTCTAAAGTGTTCCATAACAATTATAGAGTTAGAGGAGGAACCTTGAAAATTATGGCTACATTTCTATAGAATCTCTCTCCTTGTTACGTTGTCCACCTTATCGTCGTTTGCATATCTCACAGTTAATATCTTATGAAGATATCCCTTCATTGAATCATTATTTGATACCTCAATTTTGTAAAAATCTGGTCCAAGTGACATTTAACCTTACTTTCTTTGAGGACTGTGACTATTCATCTCATGCAAGGAATCTTGGTAACCCAACCAGCTTATAGATCTCCCTGCCAAAACAAAGTCATTTAAAAAAATTTGATTATAGAATGAAAATATTTAATTGATAAGTGAAGATAAATTCTTCATCTTGATTTCTTCGATGGTGGAGAAAAGATGTGTTGGTGATTTCTCTTTGAATGATCTTCTTCAAGGGTAAGGATTAGATCTTGGTTGTAATGATGATAAAGCCTTCTTTTTTGCACTCTTCTATACCAGTCCTAGGAAAGCTTGGTTCCTAGTCTTTAGATAATATTACTTTGACTTATTCTTTACATAAGAATATAATTACATAGTCAACATGAAGACCGATCTAGCTATACTTTTCAACATGCCTATGCGTTCACACATAGTACCTATATAATACTTGTTATCCATTGGTTGAGGACATTCAACTGTCGATTGATAATTTGTTTATGAGGGGCAAGCGAGCCCTACAGAGACCCCTCCATGGCATCAGGGGAGCCCTACAGAGACGTCTCCATGAGAGGAGGATTATCAGGTACATTGGTTGTTTAGTTATGTCATGTTTTCAAGTAGGTTATATTTATTGTTCATTGTGAAAAATTGATTAATGTGAATTTTTTTTGTCCTGCACAGGTGGACGCACAACTTCGACTCGTTCACCGAGTCAAGGAACCGAACAAGAGGCGCCCCAAGGACATGTTCCCATTCGCCCTGTTGCTGGTGAGGGGCAAAGGAGAACAATGTCTCAGCCTGTGGTATTCACCCCACAATTGGATACTTCTCCAGGTAAAATCTAAATGAAAATTTATTGTTTGATGTATGTTTAATTTCAAATTTATTGTGGTACTCATGTGCCCAAATTCTAACAATTTAATGTTTTGTACAGTGGGTCATAGACACGTTCATTCCTCGTCAGGGGACCATAGTATGAATGAAGAGGAAGAGATAGTTTTTCCAACAGGTATTTTCAAATTACCAAACAAGTTTTTTAAATACAAATTTTCCTTATAAATTATTTAATTTTTAATATGTGCAATAATTTAACATGTTACAAGTGGTGGTGGTCGCCCTCCTAGGGGTAGAGGTCGTAGGGTTCATGAGTTTGCTCGAAATCCGAGCTATGATCCCCTTTACACCCATCCCGGTGATATTCCTGAGCAGATGCCTTGGGAAGATACCATCTCCTTACTTACTATTGATGGGATGAGGGAGCATTCCACGAGATTGTGTAATGAATTGCAAAGTTGCAATCTCTCTGCCCCTAGTCGAAATTGTCTCCAAATTGTTTTGCACAATTTGGAGAGTTTGATAGAGACTTATCGTGGGGTTGGACCATCAACCCAAGTTTTTTTTGACATGATGCGTAGGAGGAGAGCATCAATGATTGGCATCCACTCCTACAATGAAGTCAAAAGTAAGGTCACTAAAGAAATGGCATTATCACTATTTGACTTGCAGCCTGAAGACAAAAAACGTCTGAAGATTGCAAGATTCAATGATCCTATTATTGCACCCCATATTTATGAGAAGTTCCTGTATGCATACGGGAAGTTCCCAAATAATGATGAGGTGCCGCAATATTTTGTTAGAATGTTGTTTGCTCAATTCCGAGAGCACATGGACCCTAACTATATAGATACTAGGTCCAAATTCTATGGAGCTGGAAAAGGTCGTACATATGAACGACCTGATGTTATGCGAGATGTTGGGTTTAGGCCTCCAGCACCTCGTTTAGTAGCTCGGCCACCTAGGTAGTTACACTTCCACAGGAGTTAGCCCTTATCTCCAGTGCTGCATCAAAAATGAGGGATAAGATACAAGAACATATTACAGCTGCTTTAGGAGGGGTGGAAGTCGACTTAGGGACGAGCCAACCTTCATCTACTGCAGGAGGGTGTCCATTTGTGAGTGTCCCAGATGATGTGTTGAGGGAGATGGAGCGAGATGAGCTTATTAAGTATGCAACCTCATGTAGAGACCACTATGAGCAATCCAGGACAATACAAATGCACACCATGGGCGAGGTATGTACAAACAAGTTTTGATCTAACATGTTTTTTTGGTGTATATATACATTTAGTCTCAAAAAACTAACGCCAATATATTTATTTAACTTATGCAGTTTACAACATTCCTAGAACAACATTGCCTTTCCCCTTGTGCTCATTCTGTAGATCGTGTACACGATCATGTACAGGTGCCACGGCCATTACTCATTACTATCTATCTATATTTTTGTATGTCAAATTGAAATTGAATTTATGTCACAAATTTATTGGTACGAGTCTTAACATTATGGAATTTTCAGGTTAGTGCTACACATGAAGGGCTGCCTGAAGAGATTATTCCTTCTGAGGTTCCAGTCGTGACACGGGTATTGATACTTTTCGTTAAGCATATTTATAGTGTTTATTATATTTCTTTTCGTAAACTTGACTGTTAATTTTGGTTTCTACTTTTCAGGGTACAAAGGATATTGACATGATGCAGACTGAGCCTCAAGGAGATCCTATAGTCTCTGGGTCCGAGACTCTACATTAAACCATGGTAACCTCTTACCCTTTCTTTGTTGCTATGGTATTCAAAAAATATCTGAGAGTGTACGAGGAGATTCACCTGCCTTTTTTGTAGAATTTGTATCCTAGTTTTTGTATCTTTTCTTATTCAATCAAGAACTTTTCCCAATTGTCTATGAAGTTATGGATAAATTTATTCAGTTATCAAGATCAATGTTCAAGGTTTATAGTCAACATTGTTTCTTTGATTATATTTGAATACAATGCAAGGCAGTGACTAATTTCAAATAATTGCTATTTTTATATTTCCCGCATTGGTTTATCATCAAGATTGAGTAAGGTATTTACTTTTAGATGCTTTGGAAATTTATTACCAACCTATTTAGTATTAAGGAGTGTCTTTCTCTGAATTCAAGGTTATCCAATATTTATAGTTACATATGAACCATAGGGATTCATGTGAAGATTTTTCAATATGTATTCTTGTGTGCTATTGAGTTCATTTGAATAATGTCCATGGATTTTTTGTCCTATTAATAAAAATTAATGACTACCACATTCACTAGAATTTCTGATATTTTAATGTATTCTTTGAGTGCCAAGGATTTCCATCCTATTCCCATTGATACCTAAGACATCCTATTTTAATTTTTTATATATCATACATATAATTAGGCCGACAGGCCTTCTCTTATGAAAGAGATCACTCTTTTGATCGTTAACACTTTTTATGTGAACAAGACACCTGTTCCTGGTTTAAAAAAATGAGACTTGTTTTTTATCTCTTTGACATCTGTTTGCACCATTTTTTACACTTGTTCTTGGTTTACTCCATACTAGTTGTCCCATGTCCACCTGTCATTCTCCTTCGTTGGGTCCGTCCTTGGAAATTAAGGCAGTAGGTGAGCCTAGCGGGAACGGATTCTTGCCAAAAACCCTTACCATCATGCCTAAACTCATTTTCTTGCTTGCTTTGGCTCTGTCCAGGCTCAACCCTCCGCTGCTCTGCAATCTTTATGCCACCATGACTCTTTTGCGAGGCTGGCTTGTCTGTCACCGGTTTCTACATGGACATTTATGGGCATTCTGTCATCTTGACTTCATCGAGAGGCCTTGAGCAACCTCTGCGTTTACCCAGCGAGGTTGGCTCGTCTGTCACCGGTTTATACACGGAAATTTACGGGCATTCTATCATCTTGACGTCATCGATAGGCCTTGAGCAACCTCTGCGTTTACCCAGCTAACACAGGTAATCAAACTTCACAAATAGATTGTTGTGTCAACTCTTTTCGATGTTCTTCTCTGATTTTTGCACCATGTCTGCCTTATTTCATTTTCCTTGGGTTTTTTGTCACAGTTTTCTTAACGCATACCCCTTCTCTGTCTTTCACACCGTTTAGGTTGTATTTGATACTGTTTTCTTGGGAAGAGTTTAGTGGCTCCTCTATTAAACCCTTCACAGGAACAAATGGAAGTTTTCCTTCAGAATGCACAGGTTATCCAACGAGCATCCTCGTATCCATGTTTTTACAAGTAAATTCTTTCTCGGTTTCGTAGTACTATTTCTACAGAGAAGTTTTGTTGTTTTAAGACTCGAAATACCAATCATTTGTGTCTAATCTGCTCTACCGTCTTTTCCCAGCTCCCGGGTCTTCAATGTCAATCCCCGTCTTCATTTACAGGTTTAATTTATTAGTTTTACCAAATACTATTATGCCCCGAACTTGTTATTTTTTTGAATTGTGTGTTTCAGGTAACTACGTTTTCACAGTTATCTTGGCGCACTTCCTCATCTCATTCTTGAGCCCAACAGTAACCCTTTTTTCTTTTCCGCGCACAGGTACCGCGCACTCTGCGAGTTGATTTAAATATTTGTTTTGAAGCCTTGCAGGCCTGGTTATAAAACATAATCATATGATTATATCAATTATTTCATGAAAGAAGCCTTACGGGCTCGGTTATTTTACTGATGCATAATGTTAAGGACTCCAGTCTTGAATCTCTCTTGATATTGAATGATTTCGGGGTTTTATAAGTTCTGTGAGGTTATCACACTCATACTTAAGATCTCTCATCCAGCTTAGTAATCTTGCATTTGTTCTTGGCTTAGAGCAGTTCTTGCTCGTAATTCTATTTTCATTTTAATGTAAACAAGCATTTTATCCAGCATGAGGTTATATTGTTGAACTACAAGCGTTTTTTGTGCATAGTGCTTATTTCCATATTCCCGATTTGTAGTTTGGTAACATAGTCTTGTTTGGTATTTCCTGCACAGAACTACAACTATGTAATTTTAACTTATATCTATTATTTTTGGTCGAATGAGCTGATACTAAGTTTAAATTCTCATTCTGTATCAAAATTGTTTGCATGCAACAATTCTACTTATCTTTCTTCGGTAATAAGTTATTTGTTGCTTCCATGTTTGATATATGCTTCCATTTTTTATATACTGCATTCTGTACAAAGTTTGTTATATTCGTTTATAGTGATAATGCCATGTTCAATAGGCTACTGAATGGTTTTCATTCGAGTTGTTATTCTCTTGTCAAATTTTTCCATAGTAGATCATCGAACCATATTTAATTATTGAGTTACCTTCTGTAATTCTTTTTAATGACATGAGCGAACTGCTTTTCCAATAGTTCCTTTACCAATTTTTTCTGGTATTTATATCAGAATTACAGAATTTAATTTTTTCTCTATGATTGATCAGAATTAGAGAATTGTTTTTTTTTTTTTTAACCATTTTAAAAAGAAAATACAGTAAGTTTAAAATAGGTTTAGGTCTTTGCAATTGACAGTCTCATAGGCTCACCAGTTTTCATATTTCTTTAACCCTAGTAAAAACACATTTAAATCCAGTGGAATGCATAATTTGAATTGAAAAATAAATCTTAGTGTTGAGATCATATTCAATAGTATTAATCTATACTTTCTATTAATTCAAGACAATTAAGTATTTTATTTAGGTCAACATACTACACAATTGGTCAAATGTTTAGTCATTTTGTAATGCTCTAAATAATTGGCTTTGCATGGGTTTGGATGTACCTGATTATGAAATTTGAGTAATTAGCTTGTATTATCTCATGTATTTCAGTGTTAATTGGCTTGATAAGTTATGGTTATAAGCGCTCTAGGGAGAATTCTCTGATTTGTTTGTATTTTTATCTTTTTTGTAGGTGACTGTAGCTCTCGCACAAGCTGGCCTCAAATCTTCCAACTTGATTTTAGGGATTGACTTCACAAAGAGCAATGAGTGGACAGGTAAGTTGTATTACCCATGATCCTGAATTTTGTAAAATCATAATTTCCATGCAAGTTTAAAATTTTAAAATGGCCAATCTGCCTTTATCTAAACGTGGTTATTTGCTCAATAACTGTTAGTGGGTTTCTGTAATCTGCTCATATATAATGAATACAACTTCTATCGGTTTTTTTAGTTTAAGTTAATAATTCTGCAGGCTCTTTGCTTTTCAATCCAAATTAAATCAAAGCGATCACTTCAACATTTTGTTATGGATTTTAGGTGCAAGGTCTTTTAATTGCCAAAGCTTGCACCACATTGGAGACATGCCAAACCCTTATGAACAAGCAATTTCGATAATTGGGAGGACCTTATCTGCATTTGATGAAGACAACTTGATCCCTTATTTTGGTTTTGGGGATGGCAAGTTTTTATCTCTATTTCGATTGATAATCTTGTTTGAATTTGGCACAATTTATTTTTCTTATGTTGGTTAACATGAATTCATAACATATGTAGCAATCTGGTTATTCCTAATAATGCGTTGTTGTTTCTTTCACAGCTTTGACACATGATCAAAGTGTGTTTAGTTTCTATCCAGATGATAGATTATGCAATGGATTTGAAGAAGCGTTGAGACGCTACAGGGAGATAGTCCCACATCTTCGACTGGCTGGTTAGTTAATGAAACTTTGACATTCCACCTGAAGATATGAAGATTAAATAGCCTTTAGCACTCTAAGCCTTAAGCTGGGAAAGTGTGTCTGACTGGTTTACTTCATATGTGTATATGTTGCGTATATCCTGTGTTTTATTATACTTTTCTTGTATGTTCTTTTCTTATTTAGGGCCAACATATTTTGCCCCAATTATTGAAGCAGAAATCCGTCTCGTCAAATAGAGTGATGGGCAGTACCATGCTCTCTTGATAATTGCAGATGGAAAGGTTGCAAATATTCTCTATATAGATTGGTTATTAAAATGAATTTTTAGTTTGGTTGAAAGGATTGTCTTGTCTGTTGTCTGTTTGCTAAAAAAATTTAGCATTTTTTGAATTATTTATACCATATATCTTAAGAGCATAGGTGCTCTTATTGTTTTACACTGTTACAGGCGGCGTCGTTGCATCTTTTGTAGTGAGCAAAGTTTTGATCCTTATTTTTAATCCTAATGAGAGTCTTCAAGTCCTCTTAGGCACTATTTTTTTATGGTCACTAGTATTTTTTTGGTTCTAAACATAAACTTCTGTGAATTATCATTAAGGCCTTTGTTGTTGTGTAAAGTTTTACATTTTCATCTTTTTTTGGATCTATACAAACTAGGAATCTTCAAATCCTCTTCGGTACAAGCTTTCTGCACTATTTATAATATATATATTGAGCATGGTTGTTCATGGTGTTTGTGCATTGAGTGTGGTCTTCCTTAATCATGATCACAGCCTTCCTTGATGGTGCACCGTTTGTTCTTTTTTGGATGATAACAAAATGTAGAATCTTCAAATCCTCTTGGGCACAAGCTTTCTGCACATGGTCATAATATGGCTGATAATTTTGTGTAGGTAACAATAAGTGTTGACACTGATAATGGACAACTGAGTACACAAGAACAGAATACAGTCAATGCAATAGTGGAAGCCAGGTAATCATATTGATAAAATAGTGTGTAGTGTCATTGTTTTATTTTGAAGTTCACAATATTTAACATTGAACAATATTTAAATCCCTTCCAGCCATGCTTTGAATTTCTAGTTGAACAAAATAAGGGGAAGTATAGTTGATCATAAACTCACAGTGATTTGAAGCAGGGTTAAAAAAGCTTACTTTTCAAGGAAGTCTCTCAGATCTTCACTCTTGATACTGCACCTCTGAAATAATTGGATGTTCGTTAAATAGCTATGGTTTTGGTATGATTTGCCTATAATGTCATATGGCATATGCTTTAGTATGATTTTTTGCATTGTGAAATTTTGTCTTGCTTCAGTCATATATGTGTTTCTCATATTACTCTACATTGGTAGAGTTTCCCATATTGGCAATAATGGGTATAACCCATTCCTATATACTCTCAAATTTGTGTATGGATTTCACTGTGCAACAGCTGCAATATGGTATTTCTATTACAATAGTATAAGCTTGACCTCAATTTCATCATATGTATATGAATTATGGTACAGTACATGAATATATGGAAGTGCATCCATCAGTTCAGATATGGCTTCTCTGCTCTATTCATATTGTCTATATTCATTCAGTTTTGCATTGTATACAAAACAATAATATTCCCCTATATGTGGTGTCAGGAATCCTATTCGAGAATGGTGTTGCAGTGGGGTAGCTGCAATATCCTCCATCTAAAATATCAATGATCTTGATCATTTTGGGTCGTATTGATTTTCTTCACAATCACGTTCCTTCAATAGTGTCAGCATTCATATATACAGTCACAATTTGATCTTCTTAGCATCGTGCTTATCAATCCTTGTTCAGTTTCTAGAAGAATCAATTTTTTACTTTGAATAACAAGTGGTGAGCATCATTAAAGGAAGAAATTTTGTAGGTATCTGAAGACCAGACCTCCCTTGTGACAAGAATCACTACAAGAAGTCAGGTTGACCATTGGAACTTTCATTAGCATAACTCAAGGATGTAGCAAAGAAAATGGTTTAAACGTGAGGTACATGACTATTCAACATTAACTTGACCGATGCATGCTGAATTTGACACAACTCTTATTTAAATTTTCATGCTAAATTTGACACAACTCACTATGTCAATGGTGACTTGTTCCTCCCCTGTGCAGGATGTTGCTAAAGGAGAAACTGTTATTAAGGAGAAAGAAGAAGAGTTGTATGCCTTACAAGAAAAACTTGTCAGTATGGAGAATGTGAGTTTCTTCTAAAAATGATCTGTGGATGATTTATTAAATTGGAACATTTATTTTAAGCATTGTAGCATCATGCATTTATTGTATTATGATGTGAAATAAGATTAATAGGAGAATACTTTACCTTGATTACTGTTAATCAACGCAAGCACTTTGTCCAGGATCCAGCAGCTCCGGTTCCTTATTCTTACTTTAGTATCATGCTCTTTATTGTAATTATCTCCTGATTTCAGATACTATTTTATTTTTTTTAATTTTTGATGGGATTCCATAATAATCTTGTTGTTATTGCAGGAGGAGATCCAAAAGCTCATTGATGATCACAAGGCCACACTAGAAGCAAGGAAAACTGAGTTTGAAGCTGAGATTGAACAACGACAATCCTTATGCAAAGAAAGAGAGGAAGCTTTAACATTGTTTGAGTAGCTTAAGAAATTGAAAATAGAGTTAAATGTGATCAGGCTTGGCAGCTGACAATATGATACAGCTGGAAAGATTTATTGAAGGTTCCCAAATTTGTACAAATGAAGGTTTAGTGAACAAATTAGTGAGATTTAAAATTGGATATAAGCCTAATGAGATCAAATAAGAGGAATATGTTTGTAGCCTTGCTATTTCTGTAATTAGTGAGATTTAAAATTGGCTATAAGCCTAATAAATAGTTCGTAGCCTTGCTATCTCTGTAATCTGTACTGCTAGAAAATTGGCAGAAACCAAGACTGAAAATATTTGATATATTTTGGAAATTGAGTTTCGGCGGTACAATATGGATTTCTTTCATTCAGATTGAAAAATCTGTGTAGTGATGAACCTCATATTAATATTTATTATTATCCATTTTAATTTATGACAACTGTTGAGTATCGCAAATAAGGTGACTAAAATATATGTTTTTTTTTCTTGTTTATTATACATTTTCTACTGTGTTGAAATCGAGTATAATTCTTTTACAAATTTGTTCCAATATTTGAAGGCAATGTGCTTTCTTGTAGTGGTGCTAATGCATGGATGTTCACGGAAAATCTAAAGCAGGAGTTGATATGTGGATGAAAGAGACTGTTAACACATGTCCTAAGTCGGCTAGAAGAAGGCAATAAAATGGGGTTGATTGGCCTGAGAATGCACAATAAAGATAGGAGGTTTATGATAGATAAATAAGCCAGTGACAGATGGGTACACAAGGGAAAAAGCTCACTTTGAAAGTGGACAAGTTCTCTAGGCAAACTTTTCCCTCCTATACCCATCTATCACTACAACTTATTTGTATGTCATAAAACTCTTGTAGCTTGCTTATCTGATGGTGGTGAGTATTCTTTAATATGCCTCCACTGCTCATCTAATTTCACCTTGAATTAGCATTTGCATTACCCAAGTTGGGTCCACCCAATAAAGTCCAAATAAAATTCTGAAGTGCATGATAAGCGTATTGAAAAACACTATCATAACATGGCATTTCATCTCACATTTCCAAAATAAGAAACAACTTTCCAAATTAGGGAACATGTTTCCAGGCCATATCATATGTGTTTCCACATTTCACTGTGTTTTTGGTGATGGTACCAACCATGTACTTGTGTTTCCCACAACATAACCAAATATTTATATTGGTGCAAAGTTCAAACAGACATCAGTCTCAATTTATTGAAGCAACATGAGAAAGAATCTTCACATTTTGAGGATATTCTGTTACAGCCTTGGTCTAGAAGCTAACCTATGCAAAAAAGAAGATCATGACTTTCAATATGTCCAATAAATTTTTTCCAGATGGTCACTCTTATAAAGGTGACAATAGTATAAGGGGTATCTTATTATACCTAACTAGGTGTTCATTTTATGTCTCTAGCTTTGGAGATGAGATTGTCTAAGGCTTACATTGTCCTTCATATACTAGAAAGGTGTTACCCACCATGTTCATTTGAAACACTTTAATCAATCATCATCAATTCCATCATCAATTAGTTCCATCCACTCGGGATTGCAAATCATATTTGACAAAATGGAACCAAAATCCACCTTGCGGTCAATTCAAGAAAAGACTTCAGCCATAGTAGTATTGTTGTTGATCCTACATGATTTACAAATGGACCAACAGGTCATAAAATAAGGCATCATGGCAACAATAAGGAATGGAAGCAACTAGAAATGTACAGAAGCTTGGAATAGTAGTAGCCAAATTCAAGATGGAGAAAAGTCCAATTTCCTTAGTCCTCGGCATTAAATTATATTCAAGATGAGCACTAGATGATGAGATGAGACTTTTACGCTCCAAGAGCAAAATCCCACACCAAATCGAGTAGAACATGTAGTTGTTATAGGTTATCTTACTCATGTCAAATTTGTGATCAATGTACTGTGGTACAGGTGGGAAGCTCTTTGCTTGTTTGATTTTAATAATAGAGTTCTAGTACACGACACAATTATAGTGAATGTGTTTGCACATTCACAAATTTATGCCACATTCATTGTAATTACACAAAGTTTCTCATTTTTTTAACAACAATTGTGGTTACAATATAGTTCAAGCAGTTGAAAAATGTTAATTCAATTGACATCTAGCACACAAGATTGAATGAAACGTTCTCCTAAGTAGAACATTTTAAAAGTGGGTGTTTCCCATCTGATGTAACATTTTAGTTGTAAAATTTTACAGGGCCATTGTTTCAAAAGCTTTCTTAAATATCCCCATCATTTTGTTTTAGTGTAAAGAATCAAAGATTAATTGAGATAGATTTTATATTAATAATATCTTTGTTTTCTGGCTGTTGACAAAGTCTGAAGGAATTTTATTGTTCTAGTCTTGGTTGAGAGATATTCTTGCAAAAGCAAACTTTCATATTTGATTGCTTTAAATTCCCTAAGCATCTATGGTCTTATCTTGTATGTATTTCTTGCTTCTAATTTTCTTGTGAGAGACTAAACTCCCACACTCTACATTGCCATAGTAGTACTAGCATGATGAAGATGTAAATGATTTTTTCCACGACTATTACACTGTTATCCTTTCCAAAACAACTGTCTAGTCTCATCTTGTTTTCTTTCTTTGGTATTGTTGCACTTGCAAACTTATTGGGGAATAAATTCAGTGATACATAACTGTAGTGTTCTATTTTAGCAAAAATTTCAAGATATTGAAATCGATATGGTTAAAAGAGACGACTCTTTTAGATCTAGTTTCACATTTATTTTAAATTCAAATCTGAACCAGTAAAGAAGCTAAGAATTGACAGTTTTTTGGTCACCATCATGACATTGACACTTCAAGCAACATTATATTGACTAGATAGAGTATAAGGATTATAGTTATGGATCCATAGATTATTCTTTGGCAATCAACCTCCAAATATTATCAAACTTTTTAATATATTATTTACATGATATAATTGCACTCTTAATGCTTTGGGATATATAATCTCCAAAAGTTACACACTGGATGTTGTCACTGGCAGCGACTATCACCTTGTCACTAAAAAATGGGTGTTGTTTATAGGGTTGCAGTTTCAGGGCTAGGTTTGCAAGGTTGCCTTCGAATCCCTCATTTCTCTGTCAATGGCTTTGAAAGGCTAAGAGAACAGTGGAGCCCAGGGTGTTATAGTTCTGGTCCATGGCATTGTCATGTTCTAGAATCGAGAGACTTCTTCCTGGAGTAGCCTCTGTTTATGCTTTTCTAAGGAATATTTATGCAGGGATAAGAAATTATTCAACCAATGATGTAGAGTTCTTATTTTCGCATGGTTAAGGAATGTTTTAGATTGTGACATTCATGAAGTTGTTTTGGTAGATCCTCAACATTCCTTCAGCTATGGTGAACTTCATTTATCATTTGATCGGCCTCATTATAATTTTCAAGGACAGCCTAGATGATATTCATGTGAGAAGTCCCCATTTTCTTGCTCGTACAAAAATTAAAATGGTGCGATGCCAAGCTTTATGGTTATCTATGTCTAGAAACTGCCTTCAATCAGTTTTGCCCCCTTACCTTAGCTTCTGTTGAAGGGCAAGGAATTCCAACATGAGTCCTTTTGTATTTTCCAAATAGTAATTCCCAGTTAAATTTATTTTGGGTACATGTGTTATGATATGGAAAATAATGAGACACTTTTTTCTCCATCAAAATACTTTAATTTGATATTTCAAAGGTTGAAATCAGAATATACATAGTACTATCTTTTCAGATCTTGCTGAGCCTTAAGGACTAGATACAATATCACAAATTCCAGTTTGTCATCTATTCCCATTAGTTACACTCTTCCAGTATCAATTAAGACCCCGGAATGTGCATTAAAACACCAAAAAGGGCACATACGTGAGGATTTTATGCCTTTCCATACTCATAACTTTCCATTTTAGTATTACAAAGCAAAATAAAACTCCTCTGAAGAAGTTAATACTGGAGAAGAAACAGTTTCATGTTGGAGTTCTCCATACTTGAAATCCTTCACAGAAAAGGGTCCAGCCATATTTGTCAATATATATGGTGGGTCCAGAACCAAGCCATTCTTCACAAGTTTATTACGCTCGAAGATACAAGTGGCCTCATTGAAAAGTAAGTCAAGGATGTTAAAACATAGACTATGAGAAATTCGGGTTTGAATAATGCCAGATCTGAACAAAGACATTCCAAGGGTTTCTTTGATAGCACCAAACAAGGAGATCCCCCGCATTGTGGTGTTGGAGCAGTATTGTTAATAAAAATAACCATTGCCTCCTCAAATATTTATAAATTTTATTTATACTTGCTTTACCATGTATATCAGATACCTATCAATCACAAACATGAAAAGTTGTGGAATTCATGCTCTGGAAACACAACCAACCTTTATTATTACCAACATTAACTTTTATATAGTAGCAGATATGTAGATAAAATTTCCAGCTTTCAAAGAGACAAACTTGCTTCTCTAACATGATTGCACATTCTTAACTACTAACATTTCACTGGGAATTGCTCCCTATCATCGCACTGGGAATTGGAAGCAAGGAATTTACAAGTGCAATAGCTTCATCCAAAAAGGACTTTGAAAGCCATCACTTTAACTGAATCTGATGACATATAATGTGGCCCTTTTTCCATGCATCATAGCTAACGGGTGCTTCTAGGTCCTTGAGAAATGAATACACTACCTTTGAAATGGGAAACCCTCTTGCATCTTTTTTTCTGTGCAGATTCACCTTGTCTGAAATGAATATACATAGGATGTAGGAAAATCTAATTTAGTTAAAATATGGCAAGCATCCTAACGAAAATAAAAATAAAAGACAGAATTTTACTAGAAAGAAAGAAAGTGAGCTCCAAACCATAGCTTAATTAAATAAATTAGCTAAGCAAACCATACACAGTGACTATGCTGGCAAGCTGAGGAATATCTTCTTCATCAAGAACCAATCTTTGTATATCAATAAGCCAGATTGGGAGGGATGTCAATGCAGCACCAACAGACATTCTGATTGTAACAGACAAATGGAAGGAATTATTTCATCAAACGAACCTGAATGAGAGCACCACCTTTCAACTTACATCATTGTGGACTTTAAAATAATAATTAGAGTCAAAATATGATAATAAATTACTCAAGAATCAAAAAAATAGTCGAACGAGGTATTATGAAAGGAAAATTGAACCACAATGATGTAAACCTATACACAATGCATGAGAGCCAAAGTAAGATATAGATATCAATGCAGAATACAGATCTCAAAAATACAGGCACAGGTGTGTGTGTCATGCAGAGAGTGTTGTGCTACAATGAGAGCTGAACTATTGAACCTATACATGAGAAAAAGGTAAATTCTAGATAATCCCTTAGCAAAGACTGGACAAACACAATAAAAACAGAGAGGATTCACAGTGCATGAGAGCTAAAGTAGCACATAGACATCCATGCAGAATATAGAGCTAAAAAATACAGGAACGGGATGTGAGCATTGCAGAAAATCACATGTTGTATATCATTGTGTTTAAGACGAAATTTGTGCATGAGAAAAACATGTGCCCTAACCCGTGTAGCCAAAAGAGAAAATCACATGAATGTATGCCCTATCAAATGACACAATGCCTAGAGGGAGGTTGATTGTAGAAATAAAACAATGATCTTTTTTAAGAGCATAGTGCGAGAAGAACATAGTGAATTTTTGTGCTCTAGAACACAAAAAATATTACTGTATACCAAGTCTTTGAAGTAGAGGTAACCACACAAATTCTAGAAGGGCACACAGGTGCAGATGAAACTCGTAGATAAAAATATTATTTTTATTTGTATAGGGCAGAAAGTCAAAAGTTTCTAAAGGTATTTGATTTCCTAAACTTCTGCGTTGACATATTTTTTTCATGGAGCAGAGGAATTGAAGTTTAACAAACTTATTTTGGCATGAAAAACCCAGAGAAAATCTCATATCGAAAATATTGTTTTCGATGATTGTTGAATATTGCACATAAGCATGCCTTTCTAAAAAAAAACAACAAGTCTTGTTCAAAATATCTTTTAATTTACCCAGAAAATCAGATTTTCATAATAATGTTTGAAGGAAAATATGAAAATGCTTACCCCCATGAATTTTTGATGTAGCATGGTGGATAGAGGGAGGTACCATGCTACCACAATGAGGAAAGCCCAATTTCCCATGGCTTGGAAGGGAGATGGAGTCACTAGCTTGTTTTGAAAGGTATCAAGAAAACTTGGGCAATGGAGGAAGGCTAATAGGTTATTTGAGATTGAGAGTAGATCTTGATATGAACCATAGGGTTTGAGGTTGATTTTATATGATTAGTTCTCTTATGTGTCAACAAGTAGATGTATAACAACACATTAATAAAGGAAAGAAAATAAACTAGGGTTTATTTTTTGAGTCCTTTGGTCAGATGATTTACTTGCAAGGAAAGAAAGAGAACTTGAAATGTAGGAAAATGAAATTGAGCTAACCCCTTTTCAATCCAAATGCACATTACAATCAAGAAGCATTAGGATTTTTCCCCTTTTCACTTTGATGTGCAAGCAAACTGGAAGAATAACCTATATGTTTTATCGATTCCCTATGTGGGCAAAGCCATTAAGCTATATGTGAGATTGACAAAGCAAGAGAAAGAGTGAGAAAGGGAAGTTGCTTGCATTGAGATCCAAGACAAATACCAAGCAAGCATAGAAGGCTTAGGATCCTATGTCAATATACTTGCAAACTTACCGAGGATCCCTTGCAAAACATAGTTCATCATTTATGTTCTATAATATGCAATAGTGGAAACACATCAAACAATCAAACATACATTGTAGAGTTAATTAGTCAATGCAAGTATGAAAATCCTTTGTCCCTTCAATGAGAAGGTACATTCCCCATCCAATGTTTTTTTGGAACCTTCCTTGAATTTTCTTTTCAGAGACCAAGATGTGCTTATGAACATAGTCGAAGACACCCTAGAGTGTCTAAACAAGCCAAAAGGAGAGACTGCTTGTTGAGGAAGACTCGAGGTGGCTGGAGGGTCGAGGAGACAATGGTGTCAATTGTCCATTTCCTTGTTACTCACGTTTCCAAATGGGGGCAATGGTGTCAATTGTTCGAGTTTCCATGGTTGAACAAATTTCTTAATTTGGTTTTCACATTCATCGATGGACTCTGTCTGATCAATACATGCATAACAAAAGCAAGAGCACTTTCGTTTCTCAATGCAATGTATATTTTTCATGTCCTTACTCCTAATTGAGTGTAAACTTCTTGTTTTAGGGATTACACTGGAATTATATGGCAATGATCTATCAACATCACCCATTGCAATATTCAAAAAGTACCCGCTTGGGAAAAACACACACATATGTATGAGTCAAATTTTGAAAAATATTAAATATTTTTTTGATAACAAAATACGTGCACATATATGTATACACATATATATCTACACATGTATAATATATTTTTAGTTAAATGTGTATGCTTACCTGTGCACATGAGCCATCCTTGGGTTTGATACATGACTTAAATTGTCCTTGCACCAATTAACAACATCTAAAGAATTTGCAAGTTGGCAAGCTGAGTGATTTAATTGATACCTCCTAAGTGCACGTTTTATGCATGCCCCAGCACCATCATGCTCTCCTTTTCCATGCCCTGTCTCAAAGAAATTCCATGTATGTCAAATGTTGATTTTCCTATGAAGACGAGACAACCAATAGAACGATCTTGCTGATTTAAATTGACCGGCACAACCATCTGACCATACCCAATGTTCTTTAAAAGTGACTCTTCGTTTCAACAACTCATTATAAATAAAATTAAAACAATGTTGAACAAAACACGTGTCATGTGTTCGATCATCACTGATGTAGAAATGGTACTCCTTAATCACCTCACGATTATTTTCATCGCTATCAAAACCATCGACAACAAGCTCTGCGTGTCTATACAAAATATGCACAAATATTGATACTTGGTCTGAATGATAATACTCACTTTGTATCTCCTTTTGTGGACTAAACGTGTAATTCTCAGCGAAATCAACCACTGATAATATTGTTCCTTTTGGAAACACCTCACGTGATTGCTTGAACTGTAAATCCTGCCATCGTGCTATATGACAATGCTTAATATATTTGTATATTTGCACCCTGAACTTCTCCATAAAAGTTGTCACTGGAATCTCTTCATCAAGTAAAGTGATCTTTTTTGATGTTGTGCTTGAATCTGCAACAGGAGTGTAAGTAACATATTCATATCTCTTCCAATTCGGACTGAGATTTGACAGTCTGGGATCATTAGGATCAATGGGATACTTTTCATCATAGAGTGCCAAATGAGAACATTTATCGCATTTTCTTCCACCAACACATTCCTTTTTATAAAATAATTCATTATTCTCTCGTGGACATAATATCTTTGATAAAAATTCACGAACACTTGAAGGAGGAGGGTCATTTGACCAATATTTTATGCCAAAATTTACAAATGTCTCATACAATAATTCAAATTCTACATGGTATCGACAACAACATGTGTCTCGAACAGTGATAGGCCTGACATACCATGGTTTAAGCTTCACAAATGTGCTAAGGGAAATATTCACATCAGTATTACTCTCCATAAAGCTCTCGAATAATTCTACTTGACTGACCTATGTTATATGTTTGGAATGAGATTCATAAACTCCCTTAGATATACGGCGTCGCAGTTGATCCTTTTCATTTGGCGACACACGAGAGTTCGAATCCCAAAACTCTTTTACCCTATCCCTCACACCATCAAGAAGTCTATCATGATATGGACGCCTGCAGATATTAGCCCAACATGCTCATTCATCATTCTCATCTATTTGAGTTCTAAATTTTGAATGCCTCCATAAACTTTTTCTTGATGTTTTAATCAATTTTGAAGTTGTTGACATCAACCGACTTGATGAAGTTCCTTTCACAACTGCACCTGTTAAAAGTGCTCTACGAGCATTCTTTGCAACATTAGATCGCCCTTTGGCTAGTATCCCAAGCGTTGATGTCACATTTTTTGTTACCATTTCATTTGCTAAAACCTCTTTTTCACTTTTAATGCCCAATAATTCCACAGCATTTTTGAGAGATTTGTGCTTTATAAGTCCACGTAATAGTTGAGCTTGTGTTATGATAGATAAACCTTCAAAATTATGATTCAATACAAATTTTACTTTATCTCGAACTGTCCTTTTAGCCAATGGTGGTCCCAATTCTTCAATTTTAGTTGCATCCATATTTTCTAGAAACTTGTACTTGTATACAACATTCTTGGAACTTCCAATTAATTGCAGTGAAATTGGATGTGTGGTAGTATCTTCTTGTAGTTCTGATGTTGTCCCTGCATAAAAAACAATATTAAAACTTCTAGTTTGAAATTGACATGTATACATATTTTTAATTTTAAAACTATTTTGAACTACAATGTTTTAAAAGAAAATACAATTTATTCAAATTGAAGAAACTATTGACTCACGAGTGACATCGATATCAATATTCTCTTGGACATTTGTGGTAGTATCTTCTTGTGGTTCTGATGTTGTCCCTGCATAAAAAAAATATTAAAACTTCTAATTTGAAATTGATCTGTATACATATTTTTAATTTTAAAAATATTTTGAACTACAATGTTTAAAAAAAAAAAAAACAATTTATTCAAATTGAAGAAACTATTGACTCACCAGTGACATCAAAATCAATATTCTCTTGGACATTTGTGGTAGTATCTTCTTGTGGTTCTGATGTTGTCCCTGCATAAAAAAACAATATTAAAACTTCTAATTTGAAATTGACCTGTATACATATTTTTAATTTTAAAACTATTTTGAACTACAACGTTTTTAAAAAAAAATACAAAATTCAAATTGAAGAAACTAAATTGACTCACCAGTGACATCGATATCAATTATATTCTCATTGACAAGTTCCTCAACATTTATCATTTCCTCATCATTTTCATGTACCTCTACATCTATTTCACGATGCTCTACCTCCACATTTCTTTCATGCCTTAATCTTTCCCTTTCCTCTCGCCTTTTTTTTTGTAATCTCTCATTTTTATCCTTTAAATCTTTTCTTTTTCGATCGTACCTTGATATGCAATTCCTTCAGTTTCCCATGTTCACAAAATTGGAAACCTAAAATCCAATTCTATTTGGACCAAATACCTAACAAAACATAAAGAGTTCAGACTAAGTACTTCATGCTTTCATAGATTGCAAGATTGCAAAAATAATCCATGTCTTCATAGAGACATTATGCAAAAATATTTCATGCATGCACCCAAAAACATTTCAAAAAAAAAATTTGCACCCACAAAAACTTTCAAAAAATATTTCCCACCCAAAAAACTTGAAATTATTTTTTTTTGCCAAAAAAAATTTTGTGCACAGAAAATAGATTGGAACACCCTCACTAGATTGACAGTCACCCCTAAAAGCCAGGCTCAAGAGGGAGAGCTAATTAGAAGAAGGTTGGTAAGATAGATCAACCTTTGGTCATTTCCCCTAGCCAAAAAACCCCATCGGCTAGCACCTATAGCCTCAGATTCCATCGGATGATTGGGTCATTAGGACATTGGCCAAAGCCCAATAAAGCATTGAAACAAAAACCCTCCAAAAAACAACAATCCTAACACATGTGGAAATCCAAAAACATTGTTTACATGGATGTCAGGTGGCAGTGACATGGGTAAGAGGTCGAAGTCATGATGACATGGCCGAAGAAGCTCACATGGTAGCTTGAGGGGCTCACACATTACAAGTGATTTTAGCACTTTTGATAGGCCAAATAAATAGCTAGTGACGCATGGAAATCAGATGAGTAGGTGGGCATGTGACAAGTTCTTAGTGGTAGTAGTAAACGAGATGTCAAAACCTATGGTAGGTGATGTGTAAGTAGAATTATTTCAAAGTTGTTGTCGTGGGACTTGAATTTTGACATTTTCGTTTGGAGTTTTATGTTGAAATGACCTATGACCTCTGAGAACTGATAAGAGTTGTTTAAATACCATTTTCATAGCCCCCAACCATGGAGGTCTTAGTAATAGACAACTAGGGATTTATCCTCTTGGAAATGTAGTCTCGAGACATTAACCTTGGACTCTTACACATCAATGTGGAGACTCGCCTGAACGATGAACTTCAATATCTTCCATGTGAAGGGTATGGTTACGATGACAGGGCACAAGGTGTTGAGTGTTAAGTTCCTAGGGACTAGTCCCATTGGACCATCAACCAATGAGCCACAACAACTCAAGAAGATAACTAGTGGAATCCATGATACCTGGGATTCAATAAGAGTTGTTACGACCATGGTTCTCACCCCAAGTCACAAAAAAATATGCATTAAACAGTCACAATAGCTTTGACTATTGTTTTAGGCACTAAAATTATCAAAACAAATTTAGGTTGGAACTAGTTCAGGTCGAAATCTCTCTATTCGCACCTTTATAATAGAAGATTTATTAAAGGGTTTTCAAGGATATCCAATTCCATCACTTCTTTGCAAAAGAAGGGTGTAAATTTTGAACTATCACCTAGGTGTCATGAAGAATCCTTTAAACATTCATAGGCTTTTCTAACAAGTGCACCCATATTGAAAATAATAGATCTGAATGAAGACTTTCTTGTGTGCACAGATGCATGTAAGGAAGGATTGGGTGGATTTCTCATGAAAAATGGGCATGTAATATGATATGAGTCCATAAAATTAAAAGAACATGAGAGTAGCTATGTTCCCCATTATTTGGAGCTGTAAGATATCATACGTGCTCTAAAAATGTGGAGGCATTAGTAACTCATGGGTAGGAGATTTGAATTGCAGACTGAGTACGGTGGTTTGAGAAATTTGTTTGAAGAACCAAATTTAAATGCCAAACAAATTATATGGTTGTGATATTGGTTGAATATGACTTTGAGATTAAGCACATAAAGGGGAAGGAGAATAAAGCAGTTAATGCACTCAACATAAGGGTGCATGCTATGCATGCTACATCTATAAGTGTTTGCAGATATGATTTAATAATTAGAATTTTATTGATGGGAATTTAAACTAGCAGTATGTGGAAATTAAGAGTAACCCACATGAGGAAAATTCGGAGCCAAAATACAAGGGCTATGAATTGAGCGAAGAAATCATTACTAGAAGAGTATTGCAACAATTAAAATTCAATCCTTTTGGCTAGATCTAAAGAATAAAATGACTAATTACATAACCAGGTGTGTAGAATGTCAAAGAGTTAAGGTTGATCATAAGCACCTAGTTGGTTTGTTAGCGACCAATACCCATTCCTAAGTGGAAACGGATGTAGTGTCAATTGAATTCATTACTATTTTTCCTAGAACAACAAAGAGGAATGATTCTATAATAGTGGTGGTGGATAAATGCACCAAAGTTTCCCAATTTATTCTACTAAATTCAATGAAAAATATAAGTAACATAGCCAAAATTTTATATGTGGAAAATTTACAAGCTACATAGGTGGAAATTTCCAAACTACAGGAAAAATTTGCAGGACAAAGTTGTAGGACGAAGTTGTAGGGTCAAAACTATGATCGAAGTTGTAGATTGATGCAAGATTGAGCTATGGAAAAAGAATTCGGACCTTCGAAATTTTCTTTGGGTCGAAGTTGTGTGTAAACTTTTGCGCGAGAAAACTGTCGACCGAAAAATTGCGTCGATTTTTTATTGAAACATTTCATAAAAAATTTATATATAACATTCAATAAAACTCTCGGCCGAGAGTTTAGAAAACTTTCAACCGAGAATTTTCTAAACTCTTGGCCAAGAGTTTTTATAAAAGTTTTATGAAATGTATCAATGAAAAACCGACGTAATCTTTCGGTCGACAGTTTTCAACTCTCGTCTGAGAGTTTTATTTTAATAACATAACTCCAAAATTCTTCATTTGCGCGGCATTCTGCACTATCATTTTCGCGAATTTTCGTTTTTAACCCATTCACATCAACTCTTGAATTGGGAGATACAGGTTTGCAGGTAATTCTGGTTGATGGAACCTGCAACACTTTCTACATCGCTGCAGCCCTGCATATATACACCAGACAGGTATGGAAAACAATGTTTCTCAGAATGGAGAATCATAGTTCACCAATGTCTACATATAGGGTTCATTCTACCTAGATTTGTCTTACTCGCTAATACTTCCACCTGGGTCTATGTCTTTCTCGGATGAGGTGGAGATTGGCATTATCATTATCCTATCCATCTTTGCATATATGATTCTGTCGGCTCTTTTATATAAGTGTTTTTCGAATGGTCGAAAACACAGATAAATCCAACTCATCAACTGAATGCTCTATTGCTTCATCGACTGATTATGATTATCAGTCTTCATCTGGTGCCCACAAATGGTATTTTCTATGGCGTAAGTGGGTTGACTCTTTTATTATTTCCAGGCCATGCAAAAATTTCGGTTTTAGAATTGGTGATAGGTGGTGGATATGCCCTGGTTGTCTGTGTTGTTGTTGCTGTCACATTTAGATCTTGTTTTTGTTCCTATGGGCCTGGTTTTTTCGGTTGCATCTATAGATTACATTCAGATGCAAAAAAAAATTGGGTCTGAATGCTCACTCTTACTCTACCATGATGATTGGTACTCTACCTCAGGAACCCTACTGTTCTGCTGGAAAGACTATTTATCAATTGACTTCTTTATCTACTGACTACTGGACCTACGTGCCTGCTCATGCACTCCTGTTCGATCACGATCATTTGTTTCAACATCTGCTTTTTTACCTCCTAGCGGAGCTATCACATGGGCCTGGTCTTCATCACTCATTTTTTTATGTCAAAGTGAGCCGGATATGAGAACTTATGCAAGCAAGCGTGCCTGTCCAATTTTGATCTTCTTTTGTCAAAGTGTGGCAGTCCAGATGAAATATATCAGATAAGACAGATTTTTGTAGGCGAGCTGTCTTTCATTTTGGTTGGATCCACAATCATCATCAATACTGTGCACCTTTTGGAGCAGTCATGGGTTCACACTTGGTTTTCACAAGCGAGCCTAATCTGAAGACTGACATCTGAATGTCATAATTGTGCATCGGGAGAGTCGGTTTCTTCTAGATGTTTCTTTTATAACATCATAGTTTTTATTCTCATAAGATGCAATAGCTTATAGCTTTCTACAGGGCCAACATTAGACACATCAAGCGAGCCTGTTTTTTTCTATGATTATTATGTTTTTTCTTCAATCCTGATGAGTTCAGAAACAGATGGCAACATTTCCCCTTATTAAGGATCGATCTGTTGATTTTTCTTTATCTGGACTCGCAATCTGTTTGGGATGTTATGCACCCATATTTGTATGATCCCCACATACTGTTCTCACTTTGACTCCTCCTTTCTTAGAATTTTTCACTTTGGAAACTGTTTCGGATCCGGTTTTCTTATCACCACATGATGGGAATGTAATGTTTTGTTAAATGCACTGTTAATAAAAACAACGTTTTTTTATCAATTAATTCTTATCGAAATATTAGTATCTCTAGCTAGTGAGTTGGTGCAATATGATCGATCCAAATCTTGAGGGATTTGGATTTAACAAGAGGATGGCAGTCATTCAAGTGGCTGATTTATCTACACTGAGATTGATGTTCCATCGTTTCAGATGTCAGAGGGTCTAATTATTATATATTCCTGGGGGTGGTTGTCTATAAATCTATTTTCAACATATCCAGGTTACATTTGGGATTCTATTTCTGGTAATGACGGCGTTTGACATCTATTTGGGCTACATATCAAAGGATGGTTACAATATTATATTCCCTCTCTTCTGATGTCATAAGGGCAACGTTCTATTTTTTCCTTTTTTTCCTTTTTGGGTAGATGTACTGACCATATTCTCATCGGGATCTTTCAAATGCTGAAGTGTGCGATATGATTTTTCATCAGTGTCGTGGACATTCTCACCTGTACTGCGATCTGATTTTTCATCAGTGTCGTGGACATTCTCACCTGTACTGCGATCTGATCTGATCTGATCTGATTTACTCCATTGATGTTTAAGACTTCTGTGGTTGTGCTTCAATGTCTGAATAATGTACTCAGCGGAATGAGTTTTTTGGTCTTAGCTAGACTAATTGGTTCCCAGAATGTTGATGTGCCACCACCCTCATCGCAAGAAGAAAGGGCCAAGTTGTTACTAGATCAGGGAAAGGATCTACAATCTGAACAATCTGCTTGATCCAGTCTGTTATATTAGGTTCTTGAAAATGTTTTAAATTGTTTGGTTTTAGAAGTATGGTCAAAAAAAGATAAATAGATTGCCTAATATTAAGAGCCCCTTTATGATGGTAAAGAACAATTTCATGAGCAGAGTCTATGCTGCTAAAGTTCTTTGGTTAGAGGAAGGTTCAAAAGGCCGGGAGTCCAGGAATGCAAAACAAATCATATGCAATATGAAATAGGCTAGCAGATGAATGGTTAGCTTGTTGTGAGACTCTGTTTTCATGTGAGTTGTCATTTCCAGTTTTTTTATCACTATAGTTTGCAGCATGGTTGAAAGGAACCAAATCCATGGGCAAGATCATGGATTACCTAATGCCACATGATTAGTTTAAGCTGTTTTTTCCGAATTTTAAGGTGGAAATAAATGAATCTTCATTCCATGCTAAACAAGATACAAGCATTATGGAACAATTGACATTTCTTCCAATGAAGTAGAATAACTTGATAAATTGTGTGATGGTTATCACTGTTGATCAGATGTTAAAGAAGAGAATTTCTAGCATATGCTTTATAAGACCAAGGGTAAATAGTGATTAACCCTCAAACCAAGTATTAGATTCGTTTCTTTCCAATTTCTTGCTGCTGTGTTCTTGCTAGTTATGATAGGTGCTAATTTTATTTAAATTAATTGTGAATCATCGGCCTTGATGACAAGCTAAAAATTTAAATCTCTGTAATTATTCAGTTTTCTTATTATTGAATCTTGCTCACTTCCAAAAACCTTGTTTGTAAACTTATTGGTCCTTTATATTTTAACCAAGACCTTTCTCACAAGTAGGAAGCCATTGTGAAGGGAAATTATTATAATTGTTTCATGTATCCATTCTCTCTAATTACTGTACTCCACTGTCTTTAGATAATAATTTGAAGCAAATTATAAGTGAAAATTTTGTCAACTTACTGGAGGCTTGTAAATCTACATTTCATTGGTATTTTAGTGATTGTTTGAAGGATCCATTTTCTTTGATTACTGTACTGATTGGCTATGGAATATGAGAAAGCTAGAGAAGTAACACAATCTCAAAACTATGGAATATCACTTTTGGTGTCATCGACACTTTATTGTATGTCTTATGGAAGAAAATTCCACACAAATCACCCTGTTACACATGCAAAATATTCAGGCATGAAGAATTTGATGATAATACCTGTAAGCTCAGTTAATTTGGTGTCATCAATGATCCAATGTTGGGTGGAATGGTTCAAAACTCTTTTCCATCCTATTTTTGCGAGTGATCTCTATATGAAAGAAAAGGGAAAGAACACAATGATGCTCTTTTGGAAAATGCACTACAAGCCTGGCTTTTCCTCCCTTCACCTTTACATCCTAAACTACAAACTCTAGTTTCCGAAATTGAGATTCTTAACTTGATAATTGAGTTCTTTCATATCAAGCTTTATGGCTAGACAGTGGAACAATAGCATTAGGTCAACTTACTGATTGCTTTGCAAAAAGCACAAAACAAAATAAAAGATTAAATGGGAAGTTTGGTGACTATCTCCATTTCTATTAAATGTTGTTCTTTCGATTCTTAAAACAAGGGTGAGTGAATTTAGAAGCATTGATTAGACGAAATCAATCAAAAGTTTGTGTGGAGTTGCCATAAAAAAATGAATGAACAGTGATTTGAATGGCTAGCAAAACTTGTTTGAGGAAAGATTTTAGAAATAGTTATTAACTTTGCCTTTGGATACTTAGGAGGAGTCGAATTTGTTCTGAACAAACATCTGCTGTAAAAGTAGAAAACATTCAAATACATGTCCTTTTGTTAAAACGGTTTCTTGCATTGTTACATGGCCATAAGTCAATAAACTGCTGGATTTCAGGACATGATTAAAAGGAAATGACAATAGGCAACAACATCATGTGGCATGGGAACTTTTGGTTTAGATAGTAATGTTTGAAATCATATCTAACATTCTACTATAATTATCCATATTCTTTGAACGTTTTATTTTCTTTTGAATAAATATTTTATCCAATATGTTCCCTAACAAAAATTGCGAGCACAGATCACAGCCTTCCTTGATGCTGCATAGTTTGTTCTTTTTTGGATGATAACAAAATGTAGAATCTTCAAATCCTCTTGGGCACAATCTTTCTGCACATGGTCATAATATGGCTGATAATTTTGTGTAGGTAACAATAAGTGTTGACACTGATAATGGACAACTGAGTACACAAGAACAGAATACAGTCAATGCAATAGTGGAAGCCAAGTAATCGTATTGATAAAATAGTGTGGATGGTAACTTTTTTATATAGAATTTAGTGAATTTTTTTTTTAAATTTATCTATACAAAAATTAATAGTTATATAGGTGAAAGTTTTCTTGAAGTTTCTATAATGCACAATTCTTCTTGAAGTTTCTATAATGCATAAATTTTCTTATGATATTTTCATGTAATGCCATTTATTTAAGGGTATGATGACTACATTGTAAGATGGATTTGGCCTAATGATTAATAAATCTAATGTCAAGAATTGTTTTTTCCATAAAGGTTTCCAGGTTAATTTAGGGCATCCATGTGTCCTATTTTAGTGTTGCTATTATCCTCTAATTCCTCTCTTTCATTTTATAATATAAAAAGGACATTTTTCTTTTAATATGATGTCGTTCAAAAAATAAGTTAAAAAATAATTTATGGTTTAAGGTGGTCTATCTTCTTTAAATTCAATTAATTTTACAATCCATGTGGTAAAAACCAATCCTTTTGTAAAATTCTATTGTTAGAGCACTCATTTTTAAAAGTTGATCGCTAAAATTCTAATTTACTCATTTATGTAGTAATGGTAGTAATTGACAAATAATAAGACAAACACTAGTGGTCAAAATCAACTTCTTATCACAAAGATAAAAATTTGATCAATTTGAAGAAAACCACTTAAAATAATTTTAGAAATTAAAATAAATAAAAAATATTATATACATTAATAAGCTATAATTTATTAAAATCCAATGTTAAACATTTTTAAATGTTTTCGCCTCAATATTTTATTCAATATGCAATAGATTTGATGGATGTTTTCACACATAATTATTTTTTGCATTATATAGGTTATAAAATATCCATTACAAGCCATCTAATATTAAATAATTTGTATTTATACTTCATAGCATCATTTCAAAGCTATATGATTAGCTCTATGCATTCAACACAATATACAACGAAAAAATATTGAACCCTCCTCTTGAGTTGACATAAAAAAAACTCTACTCCTCCTTTGACATGATTTTGTGATGTATCTATATAACTTCACATTATATCCATTTCAGTTCTCTAATATAAATTAGTTGGATATTAGTTTGAATTTTTATTAGTTTAATTATATAAATTTAATTATTGATAAAATTAGATAACATTAATTTATCAAAACAATTTTTATTATGTTATTTTTAAAGTTGTTGAAATTAAAAAAAATTATAAAATATAATTAAATTATAATTTCATCTTTAATTATTAAATTTTTACTTTGATTTTTTTTGTAAGTTTAGCAGAGCCTTTCTATTTTCCATTAATCAAAAAAGAGAAAAGTAGGTTATAATGAATAATGCTGGATAGCCTCAACCTGCTTGTAAGAAACCAGGTCTGTTGGCCACCTTAAAGAGTTATAGGCCAACCAAAATTCATAAAGTTTGAACCTAATACTATTTGCTATATCCAATTTACTGTCCATTACATACAAGAACTTCAGAAATTAAATGCTACCTATAATATGCATGTCAAAATGACAAAAAAGAAAAGGATTTCATAAAACTCAATCATCAGATCGATCGATATGTGTCGAGTCCTTAAAATTGGAGCTAGACGTATCCACTTGATTCATACTTTTCAGTTCGCACTTCATGCGGCCTAGGAAGAAGTTATGGTGGTGTTGCAGAAGGTGGATTTCTTGGATATCCCTTCTCATTTAAGCTAAAATAGAGGCATCTTTTGCATCCCCTCCAATTTCCTAAACATTGACTATGGCATTTTCCAGTCTATATTTCAATGTCCAATAAGTATGGATAGACTATTGAAATAATGACAGTCTACTTCTAGTATTATGTGGATCCCTCAGAAACTCCATTTCTTCCTCTTATATTTCACCCTCCTCTTTGGTTTCACAGTCACGCTCCCAACCTGAAATGAGTGATTTTACTTGAGAAGGAGTACCTGACATGTAGGTATCAAAAATATTTTCTATAATTTCTTCCCCTCTTGTTTGGGCCCGCTTTGGACTTACTCTTTTTCTTATTTCCTTTTTCCTATGCAAAATTTTTCACTTCTTGACCTTTCACCATTCTGTCTTACAGGTGGAGTATTAATCATTGGATTAACTGACACTGTCGGGGCGAGTACGAAACCATGGCTAGACGAACACCTATATATGATTTAAAAATACCTGTGAAGTGTAACATAATTTCAATAATTTATTTAGTTAAATAACAGAGGAAAAGATCATGATTACCGAGAGTAGCATCCTCATTTTTAGCAGTGTAATGCATGTCATCATTCCTTATTCCATTCATCCGTAGAGCTATGAAGGTTGCAATAGAAAGGCTAGGAGAGGCTATCATTTTCCAAAGAAATAGAAATTTCCTTAACTATTGCGAAAAATCATGCATGGATAGAGTGTTTCCATTCTCCTGCATCATGTGTACTAACACATGGAAGAGACTCCACTTAATAGGACTGAAACCCCACAGAATAGGACAAGAAGCCCACCGACCAGACTCAAATCCCATAAATTTGGACAAGAACCCCTGGAAATTGGACCGAAACCCCACAAAACAAATGGATTGACAACAATCCAACCCTTTCGAGACCAGACTTTAGTAGTTCCACCATTACAATTAGGGCCCAAACCCCTCCTCTTCGTAACATTGTAAAAAAGATGAATAGGAAAAACCCTGGATGGGGTATCTAAAAAAGTGCTACCCGTGAAAATGTCATTGGAAGCCATACACTGAACTTCATAGGATTGGCAGGCCAAGCTGTGAAGGTTACATACAGGGCAGAAGGCCAGTCTAGTAATGGAGATGGGGAAATGAGAAATAGGATAAGAGATGAGGAAATTCAAGATGGGGAAAAAGCAACCAGAGCCAATAGGAGGCCATGCAGAGCCAATTGAAAGACATGCAGACTTAAATTGGGTAAAATAAGGGTCAAGGAAATGAGAGACCTTCGTAGAAACTGGGACGTTAACACCAAGCTCCTTAACAATAACTAGAATATACTAGAAAATAGAAAAATAAAAACCCTCAGCCCCCATACAGAAGAGGTAAGTAGGTTTAGAATAAAAAACACAGAAGAGGACAGTAAGAAAATTTTCATATACTCCCCAATCCTTAATACAACAATAGTTCAAAGGCTTAACGACTGTAAAATTCCGCATTAATTTCAGTAAGTTGTCCCAAAATCCATACATCAAACAAAACCCCCATAATTTTTCATATCTTTCATACGCAGAAAATATAAATGAGGTGAAGACATGAATTATGTTTCCTATCGCAGCAACAGACATGATACAAAGGCTATGAACATACCCGAATAAGCACCACATAACCATCGTCCAGCCCTTCAACTGCTCACCGACTTCCTTTTCTAATCTCAGCTTCACGTTTAACTACCAGACCATATTACCACCTTGAATATTACCACCTTTAGCCTTCGTAACATTCCTTACATGCCAGCCCTGTTTCCAACACCCTTCTGACACCGTTAGTTTTCTACCACCCGCATTTAATTCTGTCATTATTTGGCGTGGGTGGTAGTACCCACCATCGTCTCCTCATGTCCACATCAACTATCCATGTGGTACGCACGAGCTCGTGCCACCTCGTCATTCGAATTAACCAGTTGGCACCCCGATCGGGGATCCTGAGTATCCTCGTTATCCCTATCAACAATTTCCTATAGAGATTGTAGCTTCTCCACCTATACCATTTTGGCTTGGTTGATGTCTAGTTTTCACACCCCGGTGAGTACAACTCTAGTTCTCCAAGTAGTCAGTTGCTTCATTCCCTGATCTGCGAATATGTGATGAGATAAGGTAACCAATGCTTGGAAGAATATCATTTATTTCCTGAATTAGACGAGTTGTTCACTAGCTTTGACTAATTTTCTCCCAACCTGTCCCCTACTGCAACTTCTACAGAACACTTGTTACCATGGTTGAATCCCCCTCTACTATAGTCCTCTGGTATTGTTCTCTTACAACTATCAAAATGCCTTGTTTTACCGCTGTGGTTTTGGCTTCATTATTTGTAGTGAATCCAAAATCAGTCACATAAATTCTACTTACTAAACCCTTTGAATCATGAAATATACCTCTTTCTCCTGCTTGACCCAAATTACCTTTAGAGGCCCCATCATAATTAAGATTAATAACCTCCTATTGTAGAGCATTGAATTAATCGTGCGGATGTCTTCCCAAAGGTTTTTGTTTCCATGAGGCTGGGGCGAGCATTTGGGGTTTCAAGTTAAGCATAGCTAAAATCCTATCCTCATGCCCATTAGTTTTCCAGTCATCTTCATGCCATTTCTCGGTGAGGACAGTTTCTCTAATATTCTTGAGAACCACTTTCCATATCTCTTCAATTTGTCGATACTCATCTCTGAATGTTCTCCAATTTCTTTCTTTCCAGGCGACCCATATGAGAAATCCCATAAAGAGTCCCCGCGCTATGTTAAGAACAAGGCTTTTATACCCTCCTTTTCTCCAGACTTCAATTGTATGCCTGAGGCTCTTGTTGTCCCTATCTGTTTATTGAAAGAGGGAGGAAAGGTTTTTGGACAAGGTCTCAGCGACAAAGAAGTTATTCAATAGGTGTTCCAATGTTTCTACATTCTTCTTACACATAGTATATGTCAGTCGGCCATGCATTCCTTTCTTCTGCAGCTGATCCTAGGTAAGAATCTTTCCATGACTAAGTAGCCACAAAAAGTATTCATTTTTCGGCCATTGTTTTTCCGACCATATTTTTTTTCCAAAGTGGTACAAATACATTATGAATGTTATTTGATTTTATGTAATGGCCTTCTTGTATTGTGAACATGCCTTTCGTGCAATACCCCCATATGAGTATATCCTCTCGTGTTGCTATTGTTAGTTTTCTAGATTTAAGTTCTTTCACATAGTTTTCCCATTGACAAGTTTCTGGAGCATTCTTCCACTGGTCTTTTAGCTTCCATTTTCGCCATTGAAGCTTTGTCCCTTCATCCAAAAATTGTGCTATTGTCTTATTATTCGGCCTATTAGTGAATAGGAAAATCTCCCCTAAATCAATTTCACTGAATATTTTCTCCTGTTGTTGTCATGATTCCTCCCAAAACTGGGCAATGTCGCCTCCTCTAATTTCCCAGAAACTGTGTTCTCGGATGAGATATCTATTTAGTGCTATCAAGTTTCAAATAATGGATCCTTTAGGGGTCATTTGAACTTTTAATTTCCTTACAATAGTTAAGGAAATTTCATTCTTTTGTTCTGAGATTATTTTCCACAAATCTCTACCCCATTGTATCCATATTTACCAGAGCTTAGCTCCCATAACTTGATTTAGCAAATATGGATCTCTTAACCCCAAGCCTCCGGTCCTTTTTATTTTCGTAAGCTTATCCCATGAAAGGAGAGCCCATTTACAGGCTTGTTGAGATCCTTGCCATAGGATGTTTTTAAACGTCTTAGCCATATCATTACAACAGATTTTAGGCGTTTCCAATCCAGAGAGTTTATAGATGGGAATGGATTGTAAGACTGTTCTTAACATAAAAACTCGACTTAGAGCATTAAGCACCCGAAATGCCCAATTTTGAAGTCGAGCTTATATTCAATTAATGAGATATTTCCACCCAGAGACCCGAAGAGAATTTAGATTGAGAGGGATTCCTAAATATTTCATAGGGAAGGATCCAATGTTGAATCCCAAGGTAGGCAATAGGAATATTTGGGAGAGAATATTAGTATTAAATATAAACACATTTTATTTGTCATTATTGATAAGAGTTCCAGAGGCTTCCATGAAATCTTTAAGAATGGATAGAATTTCCTTAGATTCTTTTAGAGTGGCTTGACAGAAGAGCATAATGTCATCTACAAATTGTTGGTGCGAAAGTTTTAAACCTGCCCCCCAAAGATTAAGGCCTTTAAGTTGACCTCCCTGGATCTTACTTTTAATATGTCAACCAAGGCCTTCTACTGCAATAATGAAAAGGAAGGGGGAAAGCGGATCCCCTTGTCTTAAACCCTAGGTAGCATTAAAGGGAGTTGAAGGAACTCCGTTAAGAAGAATAAAGTAATTAGGAGAAGAAATAAAAGGCATTATCCAATAGATCAATCTTAAATCAAATCCAAACACCTCAAGAATAGCTTTAAGATATTTCCAACTAAGACGGTCATATGATTTTGATAGATCAAGTTTGATCAACATACCTTTAGCTTTAAGGGTCCGAAGGGAGTGAATAATTTCTTGCGCCGTGATTATGCTATCCAAAATTTGTTTTCCTTTCACAAAACCCGCTTGCTTAGGAGATATTAGGACCATAAGAATAGGTTTCATGCGATTCACGATAATCATAGATATGATCTAATAAATTACATTGCATAAAGCTATAGGTCAAAAACCTATTTTTTCATCTGAACTCTCCTGCTTTGGAATTAAGGAAATGAGGGTGGAATTTAGGGTTGGATATACCTATATTAACCGGCAAGACTCCTCTACTAATTCCCATATATCCCTACCCATGAAGGACCAAGGTGCATGGTAGAATTCTACCATAAATCATCTAGCCCATGGGATTTTTTTGTTGCAAGACCTTTGACCACTTCTTCTACTTCCTTTATGGTGATCTCTCTTAGAAGAGAAAGATGTTGTTCATGATTGACTATAGAAGGTATGTTTTGTGTTATACGTTCAATGGCTACCAATCTATGTTTGTTTGGTTATGTTAGAATATGGCTGAAGTGATTCACTAACAAGGCTTCCATATCATTATGTTGTACAAGCATGTATCCTCCTGGGTCCTTCAGGGAAAAGATACGATTATGTTGTCTCTTATATATGGTAGCCTTATGAATTTTTTTTTGTATTTTTGTCCCCTTCTCTTAGCCATTGTATGCAAAATTTTTGTTTCCATTGGATTTCCTGTTGTTTCCTGCGCTCTTAAAGTTTACTTAGAAGGTTCCCTTCTTCTATCACTAGATTCTCTAGTCTCCCACGTAGAATCATTTGTTGTTGAATTTGTTTCATTTCTCCTTGTAATCTTTCCTTATCCTAATGAATTTTTCCAAAATCATTTTTATTCCATTTTTTAATCTATTTTTTAAAGTATTTTCAATGAAGTTGGAATGAATGCATCCTATTCTGACCTTGGGCTTGACTTTATTTCCACCATCCTTTAGCTTTTTCTAGGAATGTTGGATCCCATAGCTAAAAAGCTTGAAATCAAAAACGTTGTTTCTTATTACATTCCTTCATGTCAACCTCCATACATATCGGCCAGTGATCTGACCCCAAAGTTGGAAGGATAGAGGCCTCATAAAATACATCACTACTCATCATCCCAACAAAAACCTCCAGTAGAAATTAGCAAGACCCAGAAAGCTGCGAAGATATGTTAGGGTGGTTGGGGCTGGCTAATCCTGATTGACTTGGATCTTGGCTACATCCACATGCACCCCCCTTTCATCAATAATGTATCCCAGATATTGAAACTGGGTCATGCCAAAAGTGCACTTCTCCAAATTGGCACATAACTTGTGTTGCCGCAGTGTTTGGAGGACTTCTCGGATGTGGTGGAGGTGCTCTTCCCAAGTCTGGCTGAAGATCAGAATGTCATCCAAGTATTCCACTACAAATGAGTTGGCGAATGGACACAAGATGTCATCCATCAACCTCATGAAGGTTGCGGGAGAATTTTTCAATTTGAAAGGAATGATGAGCCATTCAAAAAGGCCCTCCTTGGCTTTGAAGGCAGTCTTCCACACATCAGAGGGTTTGATTGGTACCTGGTGATACCCAAACTTCAAGTCAATATTGCTGAAATATTTTTCCCCTTTGAGTTGGTCGAGAAGGTCATAAATCTGTGGGATTGGGTACCTATTCCGGGCATTGATCTTGTTCAGAACCTAGTAATCAATACAGAGTCTCCAAGTCCCATCCTTCTTCTGTACCAACATGATCGGGCTCCCACAGGGTGATGACCTTGGCCGGATGTGACCTTTCTGCAACAACTCCTGAATATGCCTCTTGATTTCATCATTCTGCATAATAGAGCGCCTATAGATCGGTCCATTGGGTAGCGGTGTACTTGGGGTTAGGTCAATGGGGTGCTTGACCTAACAGTGTAGAGGCACCCCTGTGGGTGAGGTGAAGATTGTTGGAATATTGTCATTGATGGCAAAGGATGTGGCAAAGGCATGGGCAACAGAAGAACAGCAAAATTGCAGAGATCAACAATCAGCAGCAAAGCTCAGAGGAAGAATACATTTACAGAGATAAGCAGTGCATTGAAGGAGAATTAAATCTTGATGGGCCACAGTCACAAATGACAGAAGAGAATTAATAGGTGATGGGCAGAGCCGTTTTAACAGTGGAACGAAGATATTCCCGCAGATTTAATTTACGAAGGAGCAGAGTCATTCAAGACAGTCATTTTGGGCATTTAAGCCCTCAACAACCAAAATGAATAAAAATTGAATTAAACAGGCGGAAGTCTTTTATTTCTGATTTGGCGGGACAAGTGGTCCCCACCACTTAAGCTCTAAATCGAAATCGCAAGTTATTTTGGTGAAGTAGTGTCTTGTTGATATGGATTCCTGCGATGCGATGCGATCCAATCGCAATTTAAATAAAGCATAAAAATGTCTTGTGGATGTGGCAGTGTTCCATAGTGGAACGGTTGTACACAATACAACCAAATGTTACATTATAAATCTCCCCCACCAACAGCCGAGGCCCATGGGTCCACTTGACCACGTGGCGATGTTTTAATGGAATTTCACGTCTTGAATCGCAAGGTTCAATCGGCTAAGTTTTGGTATGTGCTCCGATCAAAGGCCGAACCCGATCGAGTTATATGCCTCAGTTTATTGCAAATCGCATCCGAGTTCCCAATCACAATCGGAAGCGCTTAAGTGTTGGGTCTGATTTCACATTGAAATTGGCGGACCCGATGGTGTTATACGATGGAATTAATAGATTCAATCGTGTCCGGGATCTTAATCGCAATCGAAACTTTCCGATTGATCGCATACCTTTTGTAATATGTTGCGATTGAAGTGGCGGACCCGATCCGGTTATATGCTGGAGTTAATATGTGCCAATCGCATCCATGTCCTGATTGCAATCGGAACTTTTCCATGGTGTGTCCCAATTGCATTTGTTCAAAGGGCGGACCCGATTGCACTATGAACCATGCTTTATGTGGTCATCGCGTTCGGTTGATCAATCGCAATCGCAAGTTTTGTTTGACATTGTCGATCCGCTAACTGCGATGTGGGCCCAGAGTCGAAGATTGAATATTATTTGAAGAACCTGAAAGGTTATATGGATATATATATTACTGGTGAGTCAGTGGCACGTTAATGTTTATAATATTATATGGCAAAGACAAAGATTGGGGCTTCAAATTGGATTGGCTCAATTATTAATACAAAACGATTGAGATGTATGGCTGTTCTGCTTGTGGAACTCACCACATCAACAAGACACTTGCATATGGAAAAGCATTGGATATTGTTTATAAAATCCGAAGGGTTAAAATTTGGGTTAAAGGCTTGGCGCACATAGATAATTTGAATTTCCTCGTTTGAATGAAATAAATTAAAAATAAATTGAAGAGCCTCGGGGATAAACTAAAAGGGAATATTGACAAAGGAATACCATTAGCGGTTGAGTGGTTTTAGACTCATAGTATTGAGAAAGGCGAGAACTATATAAAGGGAAAATATCAATATTCGAAGAGGACAGAGGTGCGAGAGTCAAGCGCGGAAGAAGAGCGAATTCCTCTAAGGAATATCTGTATGGACAGACGACGTGCTTAACTGATAATTCTGAGTCCATGTTGCACCCATCGAAAGAATGAATCTGGGATTCATTCAATAGAAGAATCAATGAAGAGCTAACGCATGTCTGTTAAAGAATTTTTATCCAGAAAGCCAAACGGGATGTCGAATGCATACATTTTCTGAAGTCTGGGGTTGCGGCTGTGTGATCCAGTCTGAAAATTGATGAAACGAGGTCCACAGTGGTGCTGAAGGTCGAAGCTTTCAGTCAGGGGGTTGTAGCTCCCTTCTAGGAGAGGCTGGTAAACGAGAGAAGGTTGTAGCTTTCTGCAGGTGGGTGCCTGCGTGTTGGTATGAGTCTGCACCAGCATATATTGTAAGAAGTTTTCTCTATAATAAAATATTGAAGACTAATATTGCAGCAGCGGTGGTTTTCTCCCAAATTGGGTTTCCACCTTAAATCCTGTGTCCATATGTGTAGTTCATGTTTGATGCTTTGTTATGTTATTACTGTTCATGCTTAATGCTTATCTGATGCAATGCTCTAAGTAAAAGGATATAATAAGATAGTTGAACGTACATGATTGGATGCAGTAAGAAAGAAAAATTGTTCAGCTTTAAAATACTGATTCACCCCCCCCTCTCAGTATTTTCCCAACAATTGGTATCAGAGGAGGTCCTTCTGAAAAAGCTTAGCCGCTAGAAGGAAGATCAATCAAAATGAGCAATCAGGATGGAACAACATCTATCAGGCCTCCTCTCTTCAACGGAAACAACTTAATATTTTGGAAAACAAGGATGAGGTCCTATCTTCAGTCTCTGGGAGCAGATGTATGGGCAATTGTTGAACAAGGGTATCAATATCCAGCTACAGTGCCAACGGATCCAACTGAAAGAAAGAACTATGAAACAAATGCAAAGGCGATCAATGCTCTATTGGGAAGTCTCACTGAATCAGAATTTTTCAAAGTCATGCAGCTGAATACTGCAAAGGAAATATGGGACAAAATCATTCTAAGCTATGAAGGTGATGCAAAGGTAAAAAGTGCTAAACTTCAAACTCTCAGAATTCAATATGAGAATCTAAAAATGCTTAATGAAGAAAGCATTGCAAATTTCTTTCTACGTCTTGATGATATTGTAAATCGCATGAGGAATCTGGGAGAAACAATAACTGAATCTACATTGGTTGAGAAAATTTTAAGATCTCTAACAGCAAAATTTGAGTCAAAAGTTTCAACTCTTGAAGAAAAGCAGGATCTTCAAAATCTTACTGTGGTACAACTTCATGGCATACTAACTGCATATGAAATGAGAAGAGGAGGACCATCTGAAGTCAAAGAAGCACTCTTTAGAACTTCTACAAAAGGGAAGGAAGTACAAATAATAGAAGGATCAGGATATGTCTCAGAAGAAGATGAGATAAACTTCGTAAAGAAACTTCAACTTGGCACAGGACGGTTTAGAGGTAAGCTTCCCTTCAAATGCTTTAATTGTGGAAGAGTTGGTCATTATGCTGCTAAGTGTCCTTACAAAGAAACACCTGCTAAAGGAAAGGAAGCAGCAAGAAGAAATAAGAACCGGTCTAGCTCTAGAAAAATTTACTATACTCATGAAGACAGTGATGGGTTATCTGATAGTGAGGAAGAAGGTGAACAAGATCTTAGACTTCTTATGGCTTTCGAAAATGATTCTAAAGAAGAAAATGATACTTTTATGGATGCTCTAGAAGACAATGATTTTCTTAATGAAAACAATCAACTCAAAATATGCTTAGAAGAAAGTAAAATAATCATAGAGACTCTGAAAAATCAGATTGAAGAAGAGAAGAAGCATAATGAAAAATTAGAATGTGAAGTGGTAAGTCTAAGAAAAGAACTTGAGAAAGTAAAGACTCTGAATCTTAGATTTGCTAGAGGATTTGAAACCTTGGATGAAATTATCAAGGTACAGCGTTCTCCTTTTATAAAGACAGGTCTTGGATATACCGGAGAAATTTCTCAGGCTTCAGCACCAAACTATCTAAAAGCTGCTACAACTGGTCTGCAACATTCTACCACTCAGCAAAGGAATAAAGACTCCTCACAGTTAAAGCATGATCAGCTCAAGTCAAGGAACTTCAACTCGAATACTCTTCAAAGGAACACCAACCAACAGGTAAATTCAAATAGAATATTTCATGATCGAAGAAATTTCTACTTCAATGGACAATGTTTCTCATGTCACAATTTTGGTCATAAAGCTGTTCAATGTGTTGCACATAAAACTATCCTGACAAGAGAAGCAAGAAAGAAGATAATGGACATTGAATCAAAGAAGAACACTTATAACAACTTCTCTCCTCTTGAAAATGAAGTTGAATGTGCTTACTACAATAACTTTGGCCATGAATAATCCGAATGCAGGAGCAAAGTTCAGCTAAAAGAACATGTCCCTTCAAGCTCGAAAGTATGGAAAAAGAAGGAATTACAGGTTGAAAATTGTGGCATAGCGTTATTTGCAGAAGATGAAGAAAACCAATGGTACATTGATAGTGGATGCTCAAGACACATGACAGGTGATAAAGACAAACTTCTTGCATATAATGCTCTAGAAAAGGAAAAGAAGGTTACTTTTGGAAATGATACTCCTGCGGTCATTAAAGGAAAAGGGTCTGTTTTTCTAAAAGAAAATGTAAAATCTAATGAAGTCATGTATGTGGATGGATTAAGGCATAACCTGTTAAGTGTAATTCAAATGTGTGATCAAGGAACTGAAGTTGTCTTTAGTTCAAAAGAATGTGTGGTACGTGATCTTGATACAGGTAAAGCAATTATAAAAGGGAAAAGAACTCCAAACAACCTATATATATTGAAGAACTGCAAAGAACAATGCTATTTGAGTAAATCTTCAGAAAATTGGCTATGGCATAGAAGATTGGGGCATCTGAGCTTCTCTCAACTCAAAAAATCAAGCAGACTCAAGGCTGTTTGTGATCTTCCCAATATTTCTCTACCTGAAAATATCATATGTAAATCCTGCCAATTCGGTAAGCAAACCAGAGTACAATTTAATGCCAAGGAAAGATCATCAAGTAAGCCTCTTGAACTTATCCATACTGACATATGTGGACCTATGAGAAAAAAGTCACCGCGTGGTGAAGAATACTATATCTTATTCATTGATGACTTTTCTAGAATGTGTTGGATTGGGCTGCTTAAACACAAGGATGAAGCATTTGAGAAATTTCAGATCTTCAAAGCACTAGTTGAGAATGAATTAGATCTAAAAATCAAGTGTCTCAGATCTGATCGAGGAGGAGAATATACATCAGATGAATTTCTTTAATTTTGTGAACAACATGGCATAAAAAGACAATTTTCTGTAGCTAGCACTCCACAACAAAATGGTGTTGCAGAAAGAATGAATAGAACAGTTCAACAAATGGCTAGAGCTATGCTGGATGATTCCGGAACACCTGACATATTTTGGGGAGAAGCAGCACATACAGCAGTAAACATTCTCAACAAGGCACATGTTCGTGTAAATAGTGATAAAAATCCATATGAACTTTGGTATGGTAATCCTCCCACTATAAAGCATTTTAGAATTTTTGGAAGCAAATGCTTCATCAATAATAATGATGAAAAACTTGGCAAGTTTGAACCCAGAGCAGATGAAGGGATATTCCTTGGATACTCCTCTAGGAGTAGGGCCTATAAATGTTACAATAAAAGACTTCAAAATATTGTTGAATGTATTGATGTTGTTATTGATGAGTCTTCTGCAGCTCCAAAAGAAGAAAAGAAAACTACAGATGAAGATGATGATGACACATATCCTTCTACATCAAATAGTAATGATACAAACAGTGAACCCAGTGAAGAACCCGAAAATGGTTTGTCTGAAAAGGCTCCCTCCAGATATGTTCAAAAGAATCATCCAGAATCTCAAATTTTGGGAGAAAAGGGATCAGGTGTACAAACAAGAAGAACTCTTATGGGAGCTTCTAGCAATCTGGCATTTCTGCCCACTATTGAACCTCACAGTGTTAGTCAAGCAAGCAAAGATGACTGTTGGATTCAAGCCATGAATGAAGAGCTCGATCAAATTGAAAATAATCACACTTGGGAATTAGTACCAAGACCTCATGACAAAAATGTCATTGGAACTAAATGGATATTCAAAAACAAGTTAAATGAGAATGGGGATGTTATAAGAAATAAAGCTAGACTTGTTTGCAAGGGGTATGCTCAAAAAGAAGGTATAGAATTTGAAGAAACCTTTGCTCTTGTAGCCAGACTTGAAGCCATAAGAATTTTTCTTGCTTATTCAAGCTTCCAACAAATCAGAGTTTATCAAATGGATGTTAAATCTGCTTTTCTCAATGGTGATCTAGAAGAAGAAGTCTATATAGAACAACCAGAGGGATTCATTTTGGGAAATGATGAAAAACTTGTTTGTAGACTTTAAAAGGCTCTATATGGTCTCAAACAAGCTCCAAGGGCATGGTACTATCGTCTTGACAAATATCTTCATCAACAAGGATTTTCAAAGGGGTCTGCTGACAACAACTTATACACAAAAACTGAAAATGACAAATTATTGATTGTGGTTGTATATGTCGATGATATCATTTTTGGAAGTAATAAAGAGTCTATGAGTCAGAAATTTGCTTTTGATATGCAGCAAGAATTTGAAATGTCTTTACTTGGGGAACTAACATTTTTTCTCGGCCTGCAAGTGCAACAAGCAACAGATGGTATATTCTTATCACAAGCAAAGTACCTCAAGCAAATCCTGAAGAAGTATGGCATGGAAAATTTCAAACCTGTAAGTACACCAATGATAACCGGATGTAATCTCAGTTCTAATGATGATTTCCCCACCGTAAATCAACCAGAATACATATCTATGATAGGAAGTCTACTTTATCTCACTGGGACAAGACCAGACATCATGCATGCAGTCGGGATTGTTGGACGATTCCAAGCTAATCCAAAAGAGTCTCATCTTCAGGCTGTGAAAATAATATTCAAATATCTACAAGGAACTCAAGATTTTGGACTATGGTACCCAAAGAATGCTGAACTTACTCTTCATGCATACACTAATGCAGATTGGGCTAGAAGTATTGATGATTGAAAAAGCACTAGTGGTGGTGCATTCTTTATGGGGCCCCGGTTAGTATCTTGGTTCAGCAAGAAGCAAAGCTCCATTGCATTATCTACATCAGAAGCTAAATATGTGGCTGCAACATCATGTTGCACTCAACTTCTTTGGATGATGCAAACCCTACAAGATTTTCAAATCAAATGTTCACCCCCTATCTCCATTACGTGTGATAATACAAGTGCCATCAGTATCTCAAAGAATCTTGTTATGCATTCCAAAACCAAGCACATTCCCATCAAATATCACTTCTTACGAGAACGAGTGCTTGAGCAAAAGGTGAAATTAGAATATGTTTCCTCTAAAGAACAAGTTGCGGATATATTTACCAAACCTCTACCCAGGGAAGCGTTCGAATATCTCAGACTGAAACTGGGAGTAGTCTCTGCCATGCAGAGGTTCAGGACTACTTAATTACAAAAGCTTAAATTGGTTGTGAGGTGCCATCAGGCATCTCTGACTGCACAGGCTCAGGGGGAGCATTGGTCATATGTAAAGGATGAATTGTTGGTCATATTATGAAGATGCAGCATGATCTCAGGGGGAGCATGGCTTCTTGATCAAAATCTTTGCCATTGATGTCAAAGGGGGAGGAAAAGCAACAAAGGGAGTCTAAGGTCATCAGAGGAAGAGTATTGCCATCAATGCCAAAGGGGGAGATTGTTGGAATATTTTCATTGATGGCAAAGGATGTGGCAAAGGCATGGGCAACATAAGAACAGCAGAATTGCAGAGATCAGCGATCAGCAGCAAAGCTCAGAGGAAGAATACATTTACAGAGATAAGCAGTGCATTGAAGGAGAATTAAATCTTGATGGGCCGCAGTCACAAATGACAGAAGAGAATTAACAGGTGATGGGCAGAGCCGTTTTGACAGTGGAACGAAGATATTCCCATAGATTTAATTTACGGAGGAGCAGAGTCATTCAAGACAGTCATAAAATTGAATTAAACAGGCGGAAGTCCTTTATTTATGATTTGGCAGGACAAGTGGTCCCAACCACTTAAGCTCTAAATCGAATCACAAGTTATTTTGGTGAAGTAGTGTCTTGTTGATATGGAGTCCTGCGATGCGATGCGATCCAATCGCAATCGCAAATCGCAATGTAAATGATACATAAAAATGTCTTGTGGATGTGGCAGTATTCCATAGTGGAACGGTTGTACACAATACAACCAAATGTTACATTATAAATCGCCCCCACCAACAGCCGAGGCCCGTGGGTCCACTTGACCACGTGGCGATGTTTTAATGGAATCGCACGTCTTGAATCGCAAGGTTCAATCGGCGGAGTTTTGGTATGTGCTCCGATCAAAGGCCAAACCCGATCGAGTTATATGCCTCGGTTTATTGCAAATCGCATCCAATTTCCCAATCGAAATCGGAAGCGCTTAAGTGTTGGGTCCGATTGCACATTGAAATTGACGGACCCGATGGTGTTATACGATGGAATTAATAGATTCAATCGCGTTCGGGATCTTAATCGCAATCGGAACTTTCCGATTGATCGCATACCTTTTGTAATATGCTGCGATTGAAGTGGCGGACCCGATCTGGTTATATGCTGGAGTTAATATGTGCCAATCGCATCCGTGTCCTGATTGCAATCGGAACTTTTCCATGGTGTGTCCCGATTGCATTTGTTCAAAGGGCGGACCCGATTGCACTATGAACCATGTTTTATGTGGTCATCACGTCCGGTTGATCAATCGCAATCGCAAGTTTTGTTTGACACCACCAATCCGCTAACTGCGATGTGGGCCCAGAGTCGAAGATTGAATATTATTTGAAGAACCCGAAAGGTTATATGGATATATATATTACTGGTGAGTCAGTGGCACGTTAATGTTTATAATATTATATGGTGGAGACAAAGATTGGGGCTTCAAATTGGATTGGCTCAATTATTAATACAAAACGATTGAGATGTATGGCTGTTCCGCTTGCAGAACTCACCACATCAACAAGACACTTGCATATGGAAAAGCATTGGATATTGTTTATAAAATCCGAAGGGTTAAACTTTGGGTTAAAGGCTTGGCGCACATAGATAATTTGAATTTCCTCGTTTGAATGAAATAAATTAAAAACAAATTGAAGAGCCCCGGGGATAAACTAAAAGGGAATATTGACAAAGGAATACCATTAGCGGTTGAGTGGTTTTAGACTCATGGTATTGAGAAAGGCGAGAACTATATAAAGGGCAAAGATCATTATTCGAAGAGGACAGAGGTGCAAGAGTCAAGCGCGGAAGAAGAGAGAATTCCTCTAAGGAATATCTTTATGGACAGACGACGTGCTTAACTGATAATTCTGAGTCCATGTTGCACCCATCGAAAGAATGAATCTGGGATTCATTCAATAGAAGAATCAATGAAAAGATAATGCATGTCTGTTGAAGAATTTTTATCCAGAAAGCCAAACGGGATGTCGAATGCATACATTTTCTGAAGTCTGTGGTTGCGGCTGTGTGATCCAGTCTAAAAATTGATGAAACGAGGTCCATAGTGGTGCTGAAGGTCGAAGCTTTCAGTCAGGGGGTTGTAGCTCCCTTCCAGGAGAGGCTGGTAAACGAGAGAAGGTTGTAGCTTTCTGCAAGTGGGTGCCTGCGTGCTGGTATGAGTCTGCACCAGCATATATTGTAAGAATTTTTCTCTATAATAAAATATTGAAGACTGATATTGCAGCAGCGGTGGTTTTCTCCCAAATTGGGTTTCCACCTTAAATCCTGTGTCCATATGTGTAGTTCATGTTTGATGCTTTGTTCTGTTATTACTGTTCATGCTTAATTCTTATCTGATGCAATGCTCTAAGTAAAAGGATATAATAAGATAGCTGAACGTACATGATTGGATGCAGTAAGAAAGAAAAATTGTTCAGCTTTAAAATACTAATTCACCCCCCCCCTCTCAGTATTTTTCCCAACAAAGATGTCCCCGTACTCCTCCACAACCTTGTCCATTTGTTGTTGTTGTGTGGAGGAGCCATGTCTAGAGGTTGTGGCCACAATATTCTTCTTGCCCTAGGGGCGGATCATCAGGAAAACAAATTTCCTGGTTTGGGAAATGAGCTTACTACATTGTTTTGCAGTAACCAAAGAGATAGTGGGAGGCGGTGGTACCTCTGGTATATTGTACAATTTATTTCCCAAAGTAACAATAACAGCACGAGGCTGAGACTCATACACAACATGTCACTTCCACAAGTATGGTTGGCATAATAATACATTAGAAACATCAATATGAGCAATGCCACACAATACCTCATCCGTGAAGGGCTTGATGCTATAGGGAAGGCGACACTGTTGGCTGACGTGGAGATGTTGTCCTTGGTGAAGCCACCCGATAGTGTATGGTTATGGGTGCGCTATGGTCAAAAATCCCAACCGCTTCACGACATCTTCTGAAATGAGGTTCTTTTGGCTCCCATTATCGATAATGAACCATAGTGGGGAACCCTTTACCCACATCTGGGAGTGGACGAGACGTTCTGTCTCCTTTGGATCTTCTGGTTCCTCCTTCTAGATCTTCGTAGTGGAAACAGTGGTGTTGGACTCTGCATCAATAATCTGCTTCCCTTTCTCATTCACCTTGTCAAGTTCTAATTCAGAAGCCCTCATCTCGGTCACCAGCGACTGCTTGGCCTGACACTCACTTGTGTTGTGAGTGGAGCTCTTATGGAACTCACACCACTTTCCCGTGTCCTTCTTTGGCTTCGCGGTGTTGTTCCTTGCTTGTGTCTTTGGCAGGTTGTCTTGGGCTGCCATGCCTTGGATTTGCCCTTTGTTCTGAGGTTTGGGGGCACCTTTCCCTTGCTTTTGATTCATAGATCCAAAGTATCGCTTCTTCTTTTTGAATTTCTATTCAATCTTTGCAGCATACCGGTATGTTGTACCCAGCGAGGAGATGTCAAGGAATTCCATTTCCTCCTGAATGTATCTATGCAAACAACCACAATACTTTAGCACCAAATGTTTCTCTGAATCTTTGATACCCAACTTTGTGTGTAGGGTATGGAACAAATTTGTTAGCTCATGCACATCTTGATCCCTTTGTTGCCGCAGCGTGGTCCATTGTATGTACTTGTCCTCATAGCTCCCCACGGGATAGTATTGTTCCTTGATGGCATCTCAGAAAGAATTCCAAGTCGGTACGACTGAGAACAGAGAGGGTTCTATCTCGTCCTTTTTCTCACAATAGGTTTCCCACCAGTCCTTAACATGGGGGGTAGCTTTGAGGAGTGCAAAAATAATCTTCTCCCAGTTGGAAAAGTCAGGAACTGAGAAATATCCTTTTAATAGATTCAACCATCTATCTACAACATATGCATCTATTTGACCCTCAAATATGGGAATGTCAAAGTTTACTTGTACCTTAAAGGGAGTTGCGCCTCCAGAGTGGCTGTTGGATGCAGATGCGCCGCTGGTGGGCAGTCGTTGAAGGATCTGGGAAAATTTATCCATCATCGCGTTCCTTTATTTTTCGAGGGCCTTCTCGAGCAATATTTTGATAGGATCTCCTTCTCCCTCATCTTTCTTTTCATCCCCCATGGGCGTCCGTCAGGGTTTGCGAGGTTGATCTTGCAAAGGTTCCACCAGATCGAGCCCTAATTTCTTATACCCCGACCTCGTTGGGGACATGCAAAGAAGGATCAAGAAAAATAAAACTGCTCTGATACCACTGACTCGAATTTATGCAAGAACACAACAGAATACAGAATTAACCATAAACATAGAAATACAGTAGAAATAAGGCTTCATTTCATTAATATCAAATCACAGAAATATGCTTACAAACATGATGGAAATAAAATAGCTAGGGTGCTGGTAGCGAATCTCTGAGACGATATGTGGCAACTATAGACCTCTGAACTATGTTACAATGAGGCTCGAGGCCTATTTATTATGGGGAAATAATGGAGAACTCTAAACGTCCAAAAACCTAACCCTAGGAGATGAAGCTCCAAAACTATGGGCCCCATTTGGGTAAATTGGTGTTTCAACTTCCTGGGGACGTAAATTCAGCATACTATCTCCGTTTGGGGCTTCAAAACAGCTCCGGAAGTTTAGGACCCAAAAAACTACTAAAAATAGTAGGTTGTGAAAAAACTGAAAGAGACAATGGTGGGGCCCCAAGTGGAATAGGCGGGTGGCCACCAATATCCACCTAGATTAGTGGAGATGAAACAGAGAGGAAAGGTATAAGAATAAATTCATTTATTCTATTATCAACAAAATTAGACTCATTGTACCTTGAATTTCTTGACCTCTTGAAAGATTGCCCATTTCTACTACAATCAGAGGGAGCCTTCCTTTTCCCTTACAACCTGTTTTTCCTACCATTCCTTCTCCAGTTTTTGTTGTCATCAGAGCTTTCTAACGATGTATCATGTGCGTCAAACGGAGATAGTATGCCAAAGTTACATCCCTGGGAAGTTGAAACACCAATTTACCCAAACGGGGCCCATAGTTATGGCGCTTCATCTCCTAGGGTTAGGTTTTTGGATGTTTAGGGTTCTCCATTGTTTCTAAATAATAAATAGGCCCTCGAGCCTCATTGTAACTTAGTTCAGAGGCCTGTAGCCGCCACATCTCTTCTCAGAGATAGCTACCAGCGCCCTAGCTAGTTTTATTTCCATTCTGTTTGTAAGCAAATTTCAGTTCTTTGATATTAATGAAATTAAGTGTTATTTCCGCTGCATCTCTGTATTTAAGGTTATATGTTTATTCTGTTGCGTTCCTGCATAAATCCAGATCAGTGGTATCAGAGTGGTCTGCTTTTTCTCGATCCTTCTTTGCATGTCCCCAACAAGGTCGGGGTATAAGGAGATAGGGCTTGATCTGGTGGAACCTTTGAAAGATCATCCTTGCAAACCTCGACGGACGCCCATGGGGGACGAAAAGAAAGATGAGGGAGTAGGAGATCCTATCAAAATATTGCTCGAGGAGGCCCTCGAAAAACAAAGGAACGCGATGATGGATAACTTTGCTCAGATCCTTCAACGGCTGCCCACCGGCGGTGCATCTGCATCCAGCAGCCACTCTGAAGGGGCGACTCCTTTTAAGGTACAAGTAAATTTTGACATTCCCATATTTGAGGGTCAAATAGACGCAGATGCCGTAGATAGATGGTTGAATCTGTTAGAAGGATATTTCTCTGTTCATGACTTTTCACACCAGGAGAAGATTATTTTTGCACTCCTCAAAGCTACCACCCATGTTAAGGACTGTTGGGAAACCTACTGTGCGAACAAGGACCAGACAGAACCCTCTCTGTTCTCGGTCGTACCAACTTGGAATTATTTCTGAGACGTCATCAAGGAACAGTACTATCCCGTGGGGAGCTATGAGGACAAGTACATAAAATGGACCACACTGCGACAACAAAAGGATCAATATGTGCATGAGCTGACGAATCTGTTCCATACCCTGCGCACAAAGTTGGGTATCAAATATTCAGAGAAACATTTGGTGCTAAAGTATCGTAGCTCTCTGCACAGATACATTCAGGAGGAAATGGAGTTCCTCGACATCTCCTCGCTTGGTACGGCATACCGGTATGCTGCCAAGATTGAGCAGAAATTCAAACAGAAGAAGCGAGACTTTGGATCTGCGAATCAAAAGCAAGGGAAAGGTGCTTCCAAACCGCAGAACAACGGACAGAGCCAAGGCATGGCGGCTAAAGAAAACCCGTCAAAGCCACAAGAAAAGAACAACACCACAAAGCTGAAGAAGGACACGGGAAAGTGGTGTGAGTTCCATAAGAGCTCCAATCACAACACAAGTGAGTGTCAGGCCAAGCAGTCACTAGTGGCCGAGATGAGGGCTTCTGAGACAGATGCATGCTCTGACTCCGAATCAGAACCTAAAAAGGGGAATGAAAAAGGGAAACAGATTATTGATGTGGAACCCAATGCCACTGTTGCCACTACAAAGATCCAGAAGGAGGAACCGGAAGATCCAGAGGAGGAGGAACGTCTCTTCCACTCCCAGATGTGGGTAAAGGGCTCCCCTATACAGTTCATTGTCGACAATGGGAGCCAAAATAATTTCGTTTCAACAGACGCCATGAAGCGGTTGGGCTTGCCAACCACATCTCACCCACATCCATACACCATCGGGTGGCTTCACCAAGGACGAGATCTCCGCGTCAGCCAGCAGTGCCACCTTCCCTATAGCATCAAGCCCTTCACGAATGAGGTATTATGTGACGTTTATCCTATTGATGTTTCTGATGTATTATTAGGACAACCATACTTGTGGAAGTGTCATGTTGTGTATGAGTCTCGACCTCATGCTGTTATTGTTACTTTGGGAAATAAGTTGTACAGGATACCAGAGGTACCACCTCCTGCGACTATCTCTTTGGTTACTGCAAAACAATGTAGTAAGCTCATTTCCCAAACAAGGAAATTCATTTTCCTGATGATCCACCCCTAGGGCAAGAAGAAGACTGTGGCCATGACCTCCAGACAGGGCTCCTTTGCACGACAACAACAAATGGATAAGGTTGTGGAGGAGTACAGGGACATCTTCACCTCACCCACAGGGGTTCCTCTGCACTGTCAGGTCAAGCACCCGATTGATCTGACCCTAGGTGCGCCGCTACCCAATGGACCGATCTATCGGCGCTTTTTTCTGGAGAATGATGAAATCAAGAGTCAGATTCAGGAGCTGTTGCAGAAAGGTCACATCATACCAAGTTCATCACCCTGTGGGAGCCCGATCGTGTTGGTACAGAAGAAGGATGGGACGTGGAGACTTTGTATTGACTATCGGGCGCTAAACAAGATCATTTTCTAGAATAGGTACCCAATCCCACGGATTGATGACCTTCTGGACCAACTCAAAGGTGCAAAATATTTCAGCAAGATCGACCTGAAGTCTGGGTATCACCAGGTACCAATTGAACCCTCTGATGTGTGGAAGACTGCCTTCAAAGCCAAGGAAGGCATTTTTGAATGGCTGGTCATGCCTTTCGGGTTGACGAATGCTCCCGCAACCTTCATGAGGATGATGGATGACATCTTGCAGCCATTCACCAACTAATTTGTAGTGGTGTACTTGGATGACATTCTGATCTTCAGCAAGACTTGGGAAGAGCACCTTCACCACATCCGACAAGTCCTCCAAACACTGCGGCAACACAAGTTGTGTGCCAATTTGGAGAAGTGCATGTTTGGCATGACCCAGGTTCAATATCTGGGATACATTATTGATGAAAGGGGGGTGCATGTGGATCCACCCAAGATCCAAGTCATTCGGGATTGGCCAGCCCCAACCACTATAACAGAGCTTCGCAGCTTTCTGGGTCTTGCTAATTTCTACCATAGATTCGTGTTGGGATTCTCTCATATCACTTGGCCCTTAAGTCAAGTCACCAAGGGAGGAGCGAGAGAAAAATTCTTTTGGTCGGAACCTCAACAGAAGGCATTCACAGAATTGAAAAATCACCTCTGTTCTGCCCCAGTGCTCACATTACCAGACTTGCAACAGCCATTTGAGATCAAGACAGATGCCTCTGAATATGCTATTGGGGCAGTTCTTACTCAACAGGGACATCCAATGGCATATCACAGTGAGACATTGTCTGAGACAGCTCGCAAGTATTCCACCTATGACAAACAAAAGGTATTCCATTGTGCAAGCCTGTCGACACCTAGTTTCATCTCCATCTCAAGAAAGAACAAAGGGGAGAATGGAAAAAAGCCTCTGAAACCCTCCACCAATACAACCCCCACCAATACTGCCTCAACCCAGCAAAACAAATTTGAAGTTTTGAAGAATATTGACTCATTGGAGCACCCTATAGTCTCCCAGGCCCCCACTGATCAAGATCCGTCATTATTAAGTCAATCTTTGATTACAACCAACGCCCCAAGCACAACCTCGGATTTAATCCACACCCAGGCACCGCAACAAAAACCAGAATCCTCTCCCATTCAGATTAATACCAGCCACACCTCACTGCAAACCCCTCAATGCACAGAAATGCAAGCAGACCAGCCATCCTGAACCACTTCAAAAAATCCTCTGGAGGAGATCCTAGGCGATCTAGATCTCCAAAAGGTCAATGATAAATGGTCCAAACTGGGAGTCGATGCCATTCCCCAAGAACACTTGGAGAAGATAGAAATGGCATACCTGCAGCTGGAATACATCAACCAAAATGCAGCCAAAAGGCAATGGGGAAATAGCATCCAAACGGGCATTGAAGCCAACCTGGATTTGGATCAATACAAGCCACAAGGACCAGGAAGAAAAAGAGGGCGCAAATCCACAAGACACCAAATACAAGAACCAGGCAGACACCTAATCAATGAAGGAAAAATCAAGGCCTTGGTCCTATCTGCTCCAAAGGTAGCTCAATGAAAATCACAACCTGGAACATCAGGGGGCTCAACGGCACCACCAAAAGAAGGATCTTGAAAAACCGCTTATTCTCGCTACACCCAGACATCATACTTCTTCAAGAATCCAAATGCTCTCCCAAAGTCACAGAGACACTAAAAAAACTCGTTTCCAACAGTCATCACTGCATAAGCATAGATGTTATCGGGCAAGCAGGAGGGTTACTCACGTTCTGGAACAAAAGCAAATTCTTCTTGCAGAATGCTCTATCCACCAAGCACTCGTTATCGATCATTTTCAACATGCCAGACTCAGGGAAATCGATATGCATCACCAACGTGTATGGACCCCAACGAATCCAGGAAAAGCTAAAGATGCTGCTAGACCTGGACGATGTCAGACAACACCATGGGGCAAACCACTAGATTTTAGGCGGAGAATAAAACATGATCACCAATCTAGCAGAAAAAAAGGGAGGCTTACGAAGATTGGATAAGGACTCGGAAGCATTAAACACCTTTATTGTTGAATCCAAACTCATTAACATCCCCACATTCAATGGTCTGCATACCTGGAATAATAAGCAAGGAGGAAATTGTAGGTTTTAACCCTGAACAGAAATATCTACACACGATTCTTATAACAGAAAATAAATAATAGCAAGAGCATAAAACATAAAACAGATAAACACAGAGATTTTCCCCTGGATCCCAAATCGGGACGACCAGCTTGATTTTTCATTATATTTCTTTTAGTGTTACCACACATATATATACATGCCAGAGCATACATAAACCCCAATCCATTAACCTTGGATTAGAACATAACCGTAGTTCCCTTGACCGGATCTACAAAAATACCAGGGGCCGAAAACCATCGAACCCCAAAACCATGTGCAAAACCATGCACAAAACCATGTGGGGACTGCTTCGCCCCTCGTGACCCCCCAGCTACACCCGACGCAACATACAGCACGTGGGGCTAATCGTGGAAATAATATAACACATACCCAACATTCTCCCACTTGTTGTTTTCTTTCCATGGGGGGCCATAGGAGAGCTTACTCATTTGGCCAATTCTACAACACCCATTGTTTCTCTACACCAAGAGAACTTTTGAGTGCTCACAGACTTCGTCAATGCATCTGCAACATTCTTCAAAGTGTCCACCTTTACCAACAACACCCTTTTAGCTTCAACCATATCTCTAACAAAGTGATATTGAACATCAATGTGCTTTGTCTTTGAATGATAAGCAGGGTTCTTAGCCAAGAAAATTGCACTTTGGCTATCACAGTCTATCCTTATAGCTTGCTGTACCAACCCCATACTTTAACACAATCTCTGCAACCAAACTGCTTCCTTGCTTGCATGAGTGGCTGCTATGTATTCTGCCTCTGTAGTTGAAAGAGCCACTACAGACTGTCTTTTACTCATCCAACTGACCGCACCTCCAAATAGGCTAAACACATACCCACTTGTAGATCTTCTTTGGTCCAGATCTCCAGCCCAGTCTGCATCAACAAAACCACGAATGTCCAACATTCTTTCCAATCCTCGTCTTCCCTGGTAGCACAAGCCATAATCACTAGTGCCACGTAAATATCTGAAAACCCGCTTCATTGCTGTCCAATGCTCCTTCCCTGGGTTTGACATAAACCTGCTCAATACTCCCACTGCATGTGCAATGTATGGTCTAGTACAGACCATTGCATACATCATGCTACCCACTGCACTTGCATATGGAACACGGGACATATACTCCTCTTCTTCTTGTGTCTTGGGACACTGTTCAGCAGACAGCTTTACACCTACAGGAATAGGAACATTCACCGGTTTACTATCCTGCATATTGAACCTCCGCAATATAGTCTCGACATACTTCCTCTGGTTTAACCAGAGCTTCCTCTTTGCCCGATCTCTCTTAATTTCCATGCCCAAAATATAGTTTGCAGCACCCAGATCCTTCATGTCGAACTTGGAGAATAGTTGGGTTTTCAAATCTTGGATAATTTCTTTGTTATTTCCAATCAACAACATATCATCCACATACAAGACCAAATAAATAACACGGTCACCAATTAATTTAAAATAAACACAGTGATCCTCCTTGCTTCTGGTGAAGCCAAGTCCCCGTATATAGGTATCAAATTTCTTATACCACATCCTTGGTGACTGTTTTAACCCATACAGAGACTTCTTCAACCTGCATACCAGTTCTTTCTTACCCTTCACCATAAAGCCTTCAGGTTGCTTCATGTAGATCTCCTCTTCTAGATCCCCGTGAAGAAATGTTGTCTTCTCATCCATCTGTTCTATCTCAAAATCAAATGCAGCAGCAACAGATAAAAGTAATCTAATAGAAGTAACTTTGGAAACAGGAGAAAAAAGGACACAAATCACCCTGCACCTCGGGGAATAACCCCGCTTACCAACCGTTTGTACTTTCCACCTACTTACATTCATCTTCTTCTTAAACACCCATTTGCTCCCTATGGGCTTCCTTCTAGCCGGCAACTCCACCAGATCCCATGCCTCATTTTTATGTAAGGATGCTATTTCATCAACCATGGCCTCCATCCAGAGTTTTCCATCCTCTAAATCTACCGCTCCCCCGACAATTTCCGGGTTCATCATCGCTATAGTTAAGGCAAAACTTGAACAGAAAGCAGATGGACTATACCTTTCTGGTTGTCTTCTTTCCTGAACTGATATTCTCAAAGCTGGAGTTTGTGGCTCTTCATCTTCTAAGTCTTCTTCTGTTGTAGAGTCCGATTCATCCTCCTTTAGCTCAAAATCTATCTTCTCAGGTTCCTTTCGTAGGACTTCATGTTTAAAAACATATTTCACTTCTCTAAACACCACATCTTGGATGTACACAACCTTCCTTGTTTCTGGGTTCCAAAGCTTGTAACCCTTTAAACCATCCTTATACCCAATAAAGATGCACCTTTCAGATTTATTATCCAACTTGGTCCTTTTCTCCTTTGGAACATGTGCATATGCATCACATCCAAATACCCTTAGATGTGAAAGAGAGGGTTTCTTACCAATCCATACCTCATGTGGAGTCTTATCCTCCAACGTTGATGAAGGTGATCTATTAACTAAGTAACATGTAGTCTCCACTGCCTCTGCCCATAATTATTGTCCTAACCTGGTACCACTTAGCATGCTTCTTGCCTTTTCCATCATCGTTTTGTTCATTCTTTTTGCAACTCCATTTTGTTGAGGTGTGTATGGAGTAGTCTTTTGCCGTGCTATACCACACTTCTTACAGAACTCTTCAAATTCCTTCTTGCAGAACTCCCCACCATTATCTGTCCTCAGCGCCTTTATCTTCTTCTCTGTCTAGTTTTCCACCAGAGCCTTAAATTCTTTAAATTTGTCAAAGACTTTAGATTTATTCCTCAAGAAATATATCCATGTATTCCTTGAGAAGTCATCTATGAATGAAACATAGTACACAGACTTTCCCAGTGATGGAACTGACACAGGTCCAAACACATCACTATGCACAAGTTCTAATATCTTGTTCGCCCTCTTAGCACCAGAAGGAAAAGTCACCCGATTCTGCTTCCCATATACACAATGTTCACAGAAATCGAAATCCAGAGAGAAATTAGACATACCTTCTACCATACCATTTCTGTGTAGTATCTGAAGGCCCTTCTCTCCAATATGTCCAAGCCTTTGATGCCATAGCATGGTCTTTTCTCCAGAGAGATGCCTAGACTTTCCGTCCCACTTTCAGAAATCCATGAATCGTTATACACTATCAATAACAGTTACAACCTTGTAGCTTGTACGTAGTTCCAAAATTCGAACTCTGATATTGCGCCGTTGCTCCCCCGAACCATCTTGCATCTTTCTCGAACACCGTTTTTACACCGCATCATCCACGTTGTATGTATAAATCAGGCTTCGTCAATGTATATGCGTAACACCGTAAGTACCAATCCTCCCACCTTGGCAGTACTACAAATTTTGACCTTTCATCAGACTACTTCCACTCTTCCTAATCCCTGTACATCACCACCATCATATTTCTCATACTCGCAGAACCACTCCCTATGGGGAGTGAAGTGAAAGGATGCACCTGAGTCAATCAACCATGACTCATGATCTACATGTGTATTCGAAGAAGAAGCCAAATACACATCCCCACCTTCATCCAAGGTGGTTTTTGCCTCTGCAAAAGGACCTTCATCAAATCCCTTTCCTTTCTCAGGAGCTTTAGATCTGCATTCCTTTTTGTAGTGCCCTTGCTTTCCGCATTTCCAGCACACCTTTACAAACTTTCCAGGAGATTTAGATCTCCCTCTAGATTTAGATCTCCCACTCGAAACCTTATTCTTGTTTCTGTTCCGGGACCTTCCTCGTACAGATAAGGCATCTCCATTCTGACCCTCCATATTTCTCCGTCTCATTTCCTTCGACAGCAAGGCTGAGACAATGTCATCAAAATTCAAGGTAGTTGTATTGCTACCTATTGCAATAACCAGACTGTCCCATGAATCTGGTAGAGAACACAACAAGCCGATGCACTTATCTTCATCTGAGATTTTAATATCAACAGATGACAGCTGACTTACCACAGTATTGAAGGTGTTCAGATGCTCTGTCACCGAGTCTCCATCCTTCATCCTCAGGTTATACAGCTTTTTCCGTAGGAACAATTTATTCACTAGAGACTTAGATTGGTACAAAGTCCCTAGCTTTTCCCACAAGTTCTTCGCCGTAGCTTCCCCAGATACATTCAACAATACTGAATCTGAGACACACAACCGTATTGTGCTCTTAGCCTTCCGATCCAGCTTCTTCCAGTCTTCATCTGACATTCCCGTTGGCTTAGTACCCGGATCTACCGCGATCCACTGATCTTTATCCACCAGCAGATCCTCCATCTTGAGTTTCCACAACTCAAAACTCTGACCATTAAATTTCTCGATCTCTATCTTTCCGCCGCTCGCCATCTTCTTTCACCGCAAGAATCGATCCTGCAGATCTCCCACTGAACAGGGTCTACCACAGGCCCGAGCAAAAAACCCTCAACAACAAAGGCGTCCCCTTGAAGCCGAAACAGCTCCGATACCAAATGTAGGTTTTAACCCTGAACAGAAATATCTACACACGATTCTTATAACAGAAAATAAATAATAGCAAGAGCATAAAACATAAAACAGATAAACACAGAGATTTTCCCCTGGATCCCAAATCGGGACGACCAGCTTGATTTTTCATTATATTCCTTTTAGTGTTACCACACATATATATACATGCCGGAGCATACATAAACCCCAATCCATTAACCCTGGATTAGAACATAACCGTAGTTCCCTTGACCGGATCTACAAAAATACCAGGGGTCGAAAACCATCGAACCCCAAAACCATGTGCAAAACCATGCACAAAACCATGGGCGGATCCGCCTATGAGTGGGTCCACACAAAAAACAAATTTTGGCCGGGGCGCTGCCCCGGACCCCAACGGTGGGGACTGCTTCGCCCCTCGTGACCCCCCAGCTACGCCCGACGCAACATACAACACGTGGAGCTAATCGTGGAAAGAATATAACACATACCCAACAGAAATAGGAAGATAACATCAAGGCTCGATAGGTTCCTCACGTCGGAATCCATTCTGCTGCAAAATATCGACATGGAGGCCAACATTCTGCCTATCAGAGGATCTGATCACCGGCCAGTGCAGATTCACTTCACCAATTTGGATAAGCCCCACAACAGACAATTCAGATTTGAAGCCTTCTGGACAGAGCACCCATCATTCATGCAAAACATACAACGCTGGTGGACTCAAGCCACCATAAGGAGCGACAATATCATGTACATATTCCAGTAGAAGCTCAAAACAATAAAAATCAACCTCAAACGCTGGAACAAAAACACCTTTGGCGACATATTTCAAGCCAAAAAAGAACTCGAGGAAAAAATGGCGAACCTCCAGCAATATTTGATCAAAGAAGGGCCCAATGATGAAATAATAGATCAAGAATCAAATCTGCAAAGGCAATGGGAAGAACGGTTAAAACAAGAAGAGCTGTTGTGGAGGTAGAAGTTGAGGGTGCAATTGTTAAAATAGGGAGAATGCAACACTAGTTTCTTCCATAAGTCAACCATCCAACATAGAGCACATAATCGCATTCTCTCCCTCAAAAAAGCTAATGGCGATCAAGTTTATACAAGGGAGCATATAGGATCTGAACTCAACTCTTTTTTCACTTCTCTTCTCAGCGATCCCATTCACGATAGAACCCAAGCCATCAATGAAATTATCGCTGCCATTCCCAACTTAGTTACAGAGGAGCAAAACTCCCTCCTTCTAAGAGAATTCACTGAGCAGGAGATTGAAGAAACAATCTTCAACATGGCCTCGAACAAGGCTCCCAGGCCAGACAACTTTACAATCGAATTCTTTAAAGCTTGTTGGCCCATTATTAAGGCTGACCTTCTCAACCTAGTAAGGAACTTTCACAGAACCAAGAAAGTGTTGCCTGCCATCAATGCCACATTCCTCACCTTAATTCCCAAATCAGACCAGGCTGACTCCCCGACAATTTTCTTCCCATAGCCCTTTGTAATGTCCTTTACAAAATCCTTTCCAAACTAATGGCTAGCAGACTTAAATCTGTCCTCCCCTCAATCATTTCTTAGGAAAAAACTGGCTACGTTGAAGGTAGGAAAATCACTGACAGCATAATCCTCACTCAGGAAGTGTTGCATTCTCTAAAAAAAAAAAGGACTCCAGGTATGCTTATTCATCTTGACCTTTCAAAGGCCTTTGATAAAATCAGCTGGCACTATATGAGAGAAATCCTCCAGGCTTTTGGATTTATTCAACAATGGACAAATTGGATAATGGAACTGGTCTCAGGTGCTTTCTTTTCAATGCTGCTGAATGGAGGACCCCTTCAACCCTTCATTCCGTCCAGAGGTATAAGGCAAGGAGATCCCCTGTCTCCGTTTCTCTTTGTCATTATGGCAGAAGGGCTAGGAACATCCTTAGCCAAGGCAAAACAACATAATCAAATCAAAGGCATCAAACCGGTACACCAAGGACCCACAGTAACGCATCAGCAATTCATAGATGATACAATGCTCATGGGCGCCGCCACAGTGCAGGAAGCTCGAACCATCAGCAAAGTGCTAAAGACTTTCTCGGAGGCCTCAAGTATGGAAATCAATCTCACAAAATCCAAACTATTTTTCTTCAACACATCCATTCCTGTGCAGAGAAATCTCAACAGAATTCTGAATATTCAAAAGAACTCCCTTCCAACCAAATACCTTGGTATACCACTCTCAGAATATGCCTACAAATCGGCCAACTGGGAAGCCCTCCTCAACAAAATGAGAGCCAGGTTAAGCAGCTGGACCCACCGGGCCTTAAACATGGCCAGCAGACTGATATTGGTCAAGTCCGTCCTTCAAACCATGCCAACATATATGTTTTCAGCACTTGCAGCCCCTAAGGCGGTTTATAAATCCATCCGAAGCATCCAACGATCCTTTATCTGGAATGAAGCCTCTAAGGAATCCAAATGGGCCCTCCTCAAGTGGACAGACATCTACAAACCAAAAATGGAGGGAGGTTTGGGCCTAAGAGACCCCAAGATATTAAGCAAGGCCGTAGTAGCAAAAATCTGGTGGAGATGGGTAGAAAATCCTAACTCCCTCTGGGGCACCTTGTGGAAAGCGAAGTATACAAATAAAATCAGGGACAAAGACCTCATCAGGCTTATAGGCACCACTCAATGATCCCCCATCTGGAATAAAGCATGGGAAAATCGACATATTATTCAGCAACATAGCTTCTGGGAAGTGCACTAAGGCAGCACTGCCCTATTCTGGGAAGATGCCTGGCAGCAGCTCCCACCCTTGGCACACCTAGACTGGAACACTCTTAAAAGAGATATGCAGGAGGAAGGCAAGGTTACGGTAGCAGACTACTGGCAACCTGTGAGCCAGGAAACCACATGGAAAAAATGGTTATCCAGAGAACAATGGCATACCCAAGCAGGCCCAATGAATGTAGGCCATCTTCTACAAGATTGGGACAAAAGAAGAATCCTAAAGTCTAATAAAGAGGACATCTTGAGATGAGGAAGAAATCCCAAAGGAATGTTCAGCCTCAAAGAAGCATATCAGATCTTGGCTTCCTCCTCGGATCTGCAACCAGATCACAAATAGCAAGCCCTTTGGAACAGAGGAACATGGCTAAAAATCACACTATTCTCCTGTCTGGTCATGCATAACAAGGCACTCACATGGGACAATCTGCAGAAACGAGGCTTCGTAGGCCCTTCACGATGTATGCTCTGCGAGAATGGTCTAGAAACTCTCAATCACATCCTCAACACCTGTCCCACGGCTTGCTCTCTGTGGGATGACATGGCCCTGGTCTTCAGACAATCCGATAGAGACAGAAACTCCATCCAACTCTCACTCAGCAAGTGGAGATTTCTATTTTGAATGTCATTTTTAATATAAAGTGAGTATTTCAACTTTTCTCTTAAACATTAACCATATTTTTTGGTATTGGGTTGTAATTTAAGCATATTTTGTCCAAATATCATCAAATGTTTTCATAGTAAATTCATTTTAAGAACATTAAAAGAGATTTAAAATTGATCAAAACATTACATTAAAAATAAAAAATAAAAAATAAATCTTAAATCCTAAATTGGTATATATTTATTATATATATATATATATATATATATATATATATATATATATATATATATATATTATTTAAGTTTTAACAATGAATTATTAAAAAAATCTATTGATAATAATCACAATAATAAAGACTCTCGGACGAGAAAATGCATAACTCTCGTCCGAGAGAATTTTAACTCATGTTAAACCTGACCAAAATCTCGTCCAAAATATTTAAAATCTCTCGGACGAGAATTTTGAAAACTCTCGGCCAAGAAATTTAGTTGACTTTTTTCTCGGCCGAGAAAATAAAAATTTCTCCCGAATTCTAACCATCCGCAAAAAATTGTTTCCCAACTTCGCGATTTGACCCATAAATTATTTTCTATGAAGGTTCAGAAGCTAAAATTTTTACAGAGCGAAGTCGAAATCCTGAGGAACGTCGTGGAAACATTTTAGATCTTTGTTCGCAATATTTTCAAAGATATGATCTGTGCAAATTAGGGATTTTTGCAGCCTCCTGAATTTAACCTAAACAGGTCATCGTGGAATTTTAGCTATAAAGTTTTTTCTAAGAGATTTTAGAAGATGAAATTTTCACAGAGAGAAGCCACAATCCTAAGGAACTTCGTGGAAAAATTTCAGAACTTGATTCACAATATTTTGGGAGATAGGGTCTGTGGAAGTTAGGGATTTTTCAGGCTCTCGAATTTCATCTCAAAGAGGTGACCGTGGGAAAATCGTCATAACTCTCTCTCTGAGAATTGGATTGGAATTCTGTAAAAAGTGGCTACAAGTACACAGGATTTAGTTCCCTATGTATCAGTTTCAGAGCCAAAGGAGGAAAAAGTGACATGTGGCATGCCATACAAGGTCACTCTATTGAACTAGTCCATAATTAGGTCATTGTGGGAGATTTTCCATAACTTTGCCTTGAAGAATCCAAATCAGGTTAGACCTCTGGAATTTGAAATAAGATTCATAGGGCTACTACAAGGCCCAATTTCAGATATTGAATATTTGAAATCACAGAGATAATTCAATTTCAATATCGAGTTCCTCAAAAGCAACAAAAAGGTGTGTATTTTTTTCGAATTACATAAGTCTCGTTTGAAAAAAATAGTTTTGAATTTATTCCAAGGGTATATTGAAGAATAGATACCAGTATTAGGTTCTAAAATGCCCCCTAAAAATAATTCAACACCCATTAAGCCTTCATAAGGCTCTACTATGACTCATGAAGACAAAGAAATGAAACATGAGATATCAAAATTACAAGAGCAAGTGCACCTATCGCAAAAAGCAACAAAAAATGAAATGGAAGTTTTGAAGAAAGGCGTGGAAACTAAGATGGATGGTTTGAAGAAAGGCATGGAAGCTAAGATGAATGGTTTGGAAGCTAAGATGGATGGCATGGAAGTTGGCATGGAAGCTAATATGGATGACATGGAAGCTAAGATGGAAAACATGAAGATTGATCTAAAAGTAGACATCGAAGGTTTGGCAAAGTTGATACAAGAAATGTTTCCTAATGGTGAAAAGGTAGAAGAGGAAACTCATGATGAGAAAAAAAAAATGTTAATCGTGATTTCGTAAACTCTAATGTTGGATGGAAGAAACACCATATTCCAAAGATGGATATGAGGAATTTTGATGGCAAGGATCCCATAACATGGATACTGTAGATGGAGCAATATTTTGATCTCAATAATGTGCAAAACACACAACAGTACGCATTGCAACTTTACATTTAGAACAAAATACATTTGTATGGTATTGATGGCTTTGTTCCCGTAAAAAAATTGTCACTTGGTCAATTTTTATGGAGGAAATTATAGCACATTATGAGGATACAAAAAGAAGCACCTTCTCTAGCCAATTGATAAATCTTAGACAAAAGGGTTCAGTGGTGGAGCACATTAAGGACTTCCAAAAATTGAATATAAGGGTAACTGATATTCCAGAGGAACACAAGATTGATGTCTTCATAGGGACTTTAAAGGATAAAATCCAACATGAAGTTTGCGTTTGGGAACCTGATTCATTTGAAAAGGCATTCAGGTTGGAAAGAAAAATTGAATGTAAAATTATGGCGAAAAGGAAGCCTACCACTCTGTTGTGGCCAGCAACAACCCCCCTTTTTATTTAATATTAGTAATAATACTAATTAAGTGGGGCCCCTTAGTTAAAAAATCCAAAAAAATCAATTAGTATTTGTTTCCCTTTTTCAAATAAAACTTTCTATCATAACTTAGGGAAATTCCTTAGAAAATCCTTAAGAAACACTTAAGTTATGATAGATTACAATAAAATCTTTCTTTGAGTGAAATAGCGCATCCATCGCAAATGATAGATATATTTTGTAAAACTGAATCTTTTAAACTGCGATTTTGCGATATTGCGATAACACGATCCCAAAAAGCCTATACATTAAAATACTGGTCGCAAATCGCATATCGCAGAAAAATTTTAAATGAATACTTTTTATATGCAATATTTGCGATTTGCAATTTTGCGATATTTGTGATTTGCGATATTTGCAATATTTGCGATTTGTGATTTTGCGATGGTTACGCTTTGAGAAAAATGCGATTTTCGATACTGCGATATTGCGATATTGCATAGCAAATCGCAGATCGCAATATCGCAGATAACTGGACAGCACCGATATTTCAGACAGGCAATTTAAAACTCTAGATCAAGAGCTCATCGGGTCGTTCACTACGGAAGATTTGAGGCTGGTGTATCATTTGCCGGAACCTCAGGCGACTTATAATAAACAATTTATGGAGAATTTTGCCAAAGAACATGCAAATTTGGCGGAATGCACGCAGGAATGGACCAAAAGAGATGAACCATTGAAGAAAAACAAACACGGTATGTACAGTACTGGTTCACTTACCTCTCCATATTGTTTTGTTGCTGCTATGTTATGCAGGCTTTTTGGAAAGCCTGACATAAACATGATCTTGCCTGAATGGCTCCCTTTGTTGAATGCTGCTGTTAACGCTACAATTGTAGACTGGGCCAAAATCTTGTCTGATAATTTGGCCACTGCTATTTTTCATTACCGGTCTAAACAGACTATTTCTCAGAGGATTTATCCGCCTTTTTATTTATCTGCCTATGTTATGGACGCTATCTGTTTTGTTTCTAAATTCCCTTTGATGGGTTGGCAATGGACAATTCACGATCCTTTGCCTATTCATGTGTATCACAAGGAACTGTGGGAATCTAAGTTTGTCCCTCATTTTTACAAAATTTTCCATGGTATAATGCTGCCATTGTACCAAATATTACATAATAAGGATGCCCCAAGGTTATCCCCAGAAACAGAAGTCGACATTCTCCCTGTCGCAAGATGGTTTGGAGAAGATTTGTTCACTTATGTTAGGGTTTTTGAAAGTTCTTCTTCCCCCCATGTTTTACCCCTGTATGTTCCAGATAAACTTGTAGCTCAGGAGATTGCTTATCAAACATGTGGTCAAGGAGGTTTGACAAAGGAATTAAAAGACAAGAACAAAGGCATTTGGCCACAATTTCCCATAACCTGTGGAACATTTTCACTGTTTGATGTTGGTCACGCATTCAAAGAGGTAAGCAATATTACATGCTTATAACTGTTCAAATTTTCGAGAAGGTTATTTGACCCAAATAATGTTGCTAAAATTTTTACCACCACAATCAAGGTAAGGGAATTTTCAGGAGAAGAAGATCCTTTCAATGATATATTCCTAGGAAAATCCACACTGAAAGAAATTCTACATTTAGCACAAATGCAGTTATCTCCAGAACAATTTCAAGAATTTAAAGTTTACAGAGAAACAAGACTGACCACTATCCCTTTGGAAAATTTACGTTTGGAACCCACAAGGGAACCAACTCCTAATGTCAGTCTCAACGACAGTTCAGGTACAGATAAGTCTAAGTCAAAATCTGAAAAAGAGACTTCTGAACGTTCTAATAAGTCTAATGAAGAGCAAGATAAAAATGAAGAATCAGTGAAAGATACTGCTCAATCGAAAGATCTTTCACAACAACAAATTTTGACTTCTCAGCAGAAAAATCCTCCTCCTACCAATGTACAACAACAATCAGTCACAATTGAATTAGACAAAGAATGGGAAAGCTTTAATCAATTGCTTAATGTGGAAGGATAGAATATATAGACCCCTGTACAGACAACAAAAGTTTTGAGCACAGGAATAAGTGGCACAGTCACAGAAACTGAGCACATACCTATCACTCCCTCATCTGAAATTTTACTTAATGTAGAGGATATTCCTCCTCTAGATGTATTCTACAGCCCGAAGTATAAAGCAGTAGTGAAGAAGCAAAGGAAAAAGAGAAAATTAGAAGGTGCAATTGCTACTGAAGCAGAACAATTAGATGTCTTGTGGAAGGATCCTACCACAGAGCCTACTGATAATATTGCTAAGTTATCTCAAATTACAGGGGCTTATGCTTCTGCAACTATTGAAAAAGCATTTGAGATACAACTCTTATTAAATGAAAAAGAAGAACAGATACAAGTTCTGCAACAGCAATTGCAACAGGTACAGGCCAACAATGAAGCACAGATGAAACTTGAAAAGTTACAGCAACAAATTCAAGAAATGCAAATTGGATATAAAAAAAGTCTAGCTGATAAAGAGAAACAAATACAGATTATCCAAGATCAGCACAAAGATGATCCTAAGCTTCCAGAGTTTGTTTCAGAAACTATTTCTTTAAACAATCAACCACTGCAACAAGAAGAAGTATTATGCCAAAAAATCTTACAATGGAATTCTTTTTGTCAAGAAAGTGATAAGATCACTAATCATGTCGTAGATTTACGAAATGATTATGATTTAATTAATGAAAAAGTTACTGATTATTTGGTATGGCAAAAAACAGAGGAAGGAAGAAAATCTGGTGCACCAATTATTAATGAAAACCATAAAGAAATACTTTTCAATGACTGGGATGCACAAATCAGAAGGGCAGAGAAAGCAGTAGAAGAATCGGCTACAGCAGCAAGCAGTGTTACTGATTGTGTAAATGAGAGTTTGCACAAAGAAAATTTGATTTCAGAAAATGTTCCGGGATATCTTCCACAGGCGCATCAATTGCAAACAGAATGGAGACAAAAGGCGGAAGAAAAAGCAAAATCAATCCAAGGGTTGACAAGATTAAACTGAGATTCTTACTGGACATACCTAGTGAAACCACACAGTCAACATAGTGCGCTTAATTGCATCATTAATTCTACTGAGAATATTGCGACTACACTTGCCGATTCTGTCTTTTCAAGACAGTTGAAATCTGAAGTCGGCCAACCACCTCTTCTCAAAAGAATGCTAGATACTTGCAAGTTTAAAGATCAAGTTCATAAGTAGTTACTTAATAGTCTTTATTTTTAGATTTAGTTTTAGTTTTACTGTATTTTTTTCTAGGAAAAGGACGGTCATTTAAACCGAATCCTTAATTTTTGTAATAAACTATTTTTATATTTAGCTAGTAGTATTTAAACCCTTCTCGTGCATTTAGAGAAGGGTCCTGAATTATTATATTTTTGACTTGGAGATTACATTTCTGTACTCCACTGACTTTTATATTTTATAAAGGATCACATCTGGTGATTTTATGCAGAATTGTCTTTAAGTGTTGCATTTTTGTACCTTGGATTTGATTTTGTATCAGAATTACTGGATTAGAGTATCAGATTTCATTTGAAAGCTTTCAAGATGAATAAGGTATTTCTATCTGTTCACTATTGATTTTTTTTGTCTTATGATATTCGCTTTAAAATTTGCTATCATTTATATATATTTGGTTTTTCACAACATTTCTTTATATATCATTTTTTAGTATAATTGAAATGTTATCTTTCATAAAGTGTATATAGATGATATACAATGATGAATGCAATATGCTAATATAACTCTGTTTAATTTCTTAAACAGAGTTATCTTTATTTGTTACTGCACAATTTCAATTAAACTTTAATACATTTTTATGGTTATTGTTAAATTGGAATAATTTTAAGTTGTATTCACATATGATTTCCCGGGTTAGTTTTATAATTTCTTTATCAGTATTTAGTTTAAATTAGACAGTTTTATTTCAGCCAATTTAGTCCCATTTTTACTCATCCAAATCAACCCATCACCAACCCATTAGTTATAAGGAAACTGGTCCTTTCAATCCAGTCGGAGCCACCATACCAAACGGATAAGGAGCTGTCCTAAGGTCCCGACCGGGTGGTTTTCCCCAATGTTTGAAGCAGCGATTTTCTAGGCTTCAACACACTCACATATATAAAGATGGAAGTGTTGCAACTCCTAGACTCCCACAACCTACAAGGTTGACACCACAACAATTGGAAGAAAAAAGAGAAAAGGGGCTTTGCTATAGTTGTGATAGAAAATACACTAAAGCTAAAAAGTATGCTGAGAAGAAATTATTTTACATAGATTGTGAAGAGGAATAAGAAAATGAACAAGAATCTTCAAAACAAGAGGATATACACCAAGAACCAACCCAAGAAGAGGAAGAAATGAGTCTGACCATATCGTGTAATGCATTGGCAGGAATTACCACTCCTCAAACTCTCAAGATAGAAAGATATATCAAGAAGAAAAAGGTAATAATGTTGATTGATTTGGGTAGCACCCATAATTTTATTCATTGTAAGGTAGCCAAGGAATTGAATTGTTTCCTATACCCAACACCAGAATGTCAAGTGATGGTTGCAAATGGAGGAACTATAAATTTCTCTGGAAAATGACATAATATCAAGCTAACCATGGGGAAATATGTATTGAATAGTCCAATGCTTTCCATTCCAATGGGAGGTGTTGATGTTGTACTAGGAGTACAATGGTTACAATCTTTGGGGACCGTAGCTTTTAATTTTCAAAAACTTTTCTTGAAATTTTTTTCAGAAGGTAAGGAAGTCGAATTACGGGGTATCGCAGGGAAGCCGGGAAAGATAATAAGCTCTAATGTCATGTCAAAGCTTCTGAAGAAATAACAACGAGGCGTAATTGCACAATTATGCTCACTAGAAGTTCCAACATCAAAATCATATATTTTTGCAAATCTCCAAAAATTCCTTGGACAATCATTCCAAGGTGTTTGAAACTCCCAAAGGACTCCCACCTATTTGTGATCATGATCATGCTATTCATTTGATTCCAGGAAGTGTTCCTCCAAACATCAGGCCTTATAGATATCCTTATGTCCAAAAGAGAGAAATTGAACGTATGATTGCAGAAATGTTAGAGGCTGTTATAATTCAACCTAGTCAAAGTTCTTTCTCTACTCCAGTAGTATTGATGCACAATAAGGATGGATCATGGCGCATGTGTCCGAATTATAGGGAGCTCAATAATCTCACCATTAAAGATAAATTTCCCATTCCTGTGATTGATGAATTATTGGATGAATTACATGGAGAAATTTATTTTACCAAGTGGATCTTCGTTCAGGATATCATCAAATTAGAATGAATAATGAAGATATTCCGAAAAAAGTGTTTCGAACTCATGAGGGTCATTATGAATTTTTGGTCATGCCTTTTGGCCTTACCAATGCACCTTCTACATTTCCAGGTTTGATGAATTCCATTTTCAAACCTTTCCTTAGAAAAATTGTGCTAGTATTTTTTGATGATATACTAATATAAAACAGGTCTTGGAAGGATCATGTTCAACATGTTGACAGGGTTCTCAAACTATTACAGGAGAAACAATTATATGCAAAAACATCCAAATGTTTCTTTGGGTACAAGAGGTGGAATATCTGGGTCATATTGTATCTCACGGGGGTGTTAAGGTAGACCCTAACAAAATTAAAGCCATTAAGGAATGGAAATTCCTCACAACCATAAAGCAGTTGCGAGGATTTCTTGGGTTAACAGTGTATTATCGCAAGTTTTTTTAAGAATTATGGGAGAATAGCAACACCTCTAACAACATTATTGAAGAAAGATGCATTTTCATGGACTCCTGAAGAAACTAAGGCCTTTGAAAATCTTAAAGAGGCAATGTGCCTAGCATCGGTCTTAGCTACGCCAGACTTCACAAAAACCTTTATTGTGGAATGTGATGCATCAGGAAATGGAATTGGTATTTTTTTAATGCAAGAAGGAAGACCCATTGCTTTTTAAAGTCGTCCAATCAAAGGAAATTATTTACAGAAAGCTATTTATGAGAAGGAAATGTTAGCAATACTACATGCACTAAAGAAATGGCAACCTTGCCTAATGGGAAGACACTTCAAGGTAAAAATTGATCATGATAGTCTTAAACACTTTTTGGAACAAAGACTATCTTCATAAGAGCAGCAAAAATGGGTCACAAAGATGTTTGGTTATGAATTTGAAATAATCTACAAAATAGGGAAGCTAAATGTTGTTGCAGATGCACTCTCAAGAAATAATGAAGAGGTGGAAGCATTGCTTTGTGCCATTTATATTATCCAGCCAAGTTGGATAACCAAAGCAAGGGATGAATGGAAGAAGGATGAAGAAGTGTGGACACTCATTCAAAAGTTGCAGCAATATCTTAGTACATCTGGTACATTTAGTTGGAAAAATGATTCCTTATGGTACAAATATAGCTAATATCTTTGTAAGAATTCCAAACTAAAACAAAATATTCTTTTGGAATTGCACACTTCTCCTTTAGGAGGGCACTTAGGATTTTAAAATACATACCACAGGGTGAAGAAATAATTTTTTTGGGATGGCCTTAAATCTGATATTAAAAATTTTGTGGCAGAATGTTTGGTTTGCCAGCAAAATAAAGTTGAGACAATTAATGTTAGGTAAACTTGACTCGGGGTAGAGTCAATGTTGACTAGGGTAAATAGTAGTGGTTTTGGGGCACATGGTATTGTGCACCCATGGTTTTCAGCCCATGGTATTGCATGTAATGAAGCCTATAAGGCTGGGAAGACTTCATTGTGATGTAGGCCTGGAGGTGAGAGGTGAAGGCTCACTTGGCCAGACTGGCCAAGGTTGTGGCCAATGGTTAATGAAATTTCATTGGTTGGGTTTTTCCCCGGAGTTTGGGGTTTTCTCCGATAAACATCTGTGTTTATGTTAATGTTTTGTTGTTGGTTCTTTTTTCATGATTATTATTCCTCTCAGTAAATTATTTTATTTCTACGATAAATTCCTAACAAATGGTATCAGAGCTAAATATTGGCTTCAGAGAGACGCCTCTGTTGTCAAGGGTTTATTTGACTGTAGAATCTATTCGCAGTTCTGGGCACAAGGAGCTGGATGGTGCAGTGAGTGTAGCCTACCACGTATAGGTAGAATGATCAAATACAATATAATGGTTTGACTGGGTAGCACAAGCTAGCTCGGTGGTTGGAGAGATCTGATCGCAGATTTGAAAAGAAAGAAAGGTCGATATGATGTCATTAGTGGTGGATCGAATCACTAAGAACGACATATTGGATCGAAGCTCTATGCGGTGCATTCGGGCCACGAGCTCGGGCCACACGAGGGTAGCGCCAGCATCATACATTGGTTTGTCGAAGTGACCACGAATAGCTTGATTGATCAGGATCAGGTGGCATATGGTGATGATTCTGATGTTTTTTTGCTCTGATTGGCAAGGAAGAGCCGCATTGTCAAATTTTTGTGCTCCAACAGGTCCATGAACTCAGAATGGAAATAGGGTCTCTGGAGTCCAAGATTACAAACTTGTCGCATGATTCATTGGCTTCGTTGTCCCAGGACTTGTGTGTGATAACCCAGAGGCATGAGAATTTGCGCATAAGGAAAATGCATGGCACTGGATGCGAGCTACGCAGGAGCAAGTGCAGTTGGCACAAAGGCACTTGAACAGGCTCAAATGTGTGGGTCTGTGTCCAGTAGAGGCTGTGAGAGGAGGAAGATCGAAGAAAATCTTTTGTTGTGGGCTTCCCAAGCTATCTGGGCATACGTCAAACCCTGGGTCAGAGTTGAAGGCCTGTTTTTCAGGCAATTTCGAGCACACAAATCGATTCCTGAGGTTCGACTCAAGGGAATTTGACAGAATTTACGACTGGCCGTGGCCACTATGCCTCGTTTAAATATAAATGTCCCCTGCATTATCTTCATCGGGCTTGCTTTTGGGATTTTCTGCATTTTGAACTTCAATTTACTGCAGGATCACAGGTAGAAGGTGCTTGATCTTCTTCTGTCATTGCATGTGACGGGATCATGTGTCTAGCCTCCTCTATGTTTTTGGGAAAAACATTTTTGTGTCGAAATTTAGGGTTCAGGGTTTGTTTTCTGGGCCAAGGATGCAAATGCTGGATTCTATAGGTTTTCCGCCTGGAGTTGGCTCTCCATGTGGTGAAGAGAGTGGGGAGGAAGAGCTCACAGTGTTTCCAAGGCATACGAAAGTTATGGTGACTAGAAATAATCGAACAAAATCTGTTCTGGTTGGGCTTTGTGGTGTGGTCGTGCTGGTGGTTGCCAAGGTATGGATCGAGGTCATTCTACGACGAGAGGAAGAAATAAAAGTTTTGGTCTCGGTTTAAGTCTCCTTACAAATCTCATTGCGATAAGAAATGCCGAAGGATCGATGACAATGACAAAGAATGCCAACGGATCATTGTGGTGTTAGAAATTGTAGATCATAGCGCTGAAGAGATGCACAACAGAAGCTGTGGAAAGGCTCATGAAAAATTAATTTCTTTTATTGTAGTTGGTGGGAAGATTCATGTACAACTATGATGTCCTCTTTGGAGAGAAAATCATGAATGAATGTAGAGAATGGTTATACAAAAGAATAGAAACAATGAAACAAATATATATATATATATATATATAATGGAGTTAATTTTATTACATGTAAATGGGCATACTGTTGTAAGACCTGGTATGGCATGTGTACCCCTGGGTAATCACTGGTAAAGTCTGGGTTAGACCTAGGTGATAGGGGGGATGTCAAGTTAACAATTACCCTAGGTAAAAAATTGAGGGGGGAAGAGCTAGAGTGAGTGGGGTTGTCTCACTTAGCAGTCTTGGCTGGATTTAGTCAATAATCCCCAAGTCAATTTTAAGGGGGGAATTGTTAGGTAAACTTGACTCGGGGTAGAGTCAATGTTGAATAGGGTAAATAGTAGTGGTTTTGGGGCACATGGTATTGTGCACCCATGGTTTTCAGCCCATGGCATTGCATGTAATGAAGCCTATAAGGCTAGGAAGACTTCATTGTGATGTAGGCCTGGAGGTGAGCGGTGAAGGCTCACTTGGCTAGATTGGCCAAGGTTGTGGCCAATGGTTAATGAAATTTCATTGGTTGGGTTTTTCCCCGGAGTTTTGGGTTTTCTCAAATAAACATCTTTGTTTATGTTAATGTTTTGTTGTTGGTTCTTTTTTCATGATTATTATTCCTCTCAGTAAATTATTTTATTTCTACGGTAAATTCCTAACAATTAAGACCCCAGGTCTTCTACAACCTTTATCCATTTCAAGTCAACATTGGGAGGATATTTCAATGGATTTTATCACAGGTTTACCTAATTCCGAAGGAAAGAGTGTCATCATGGCAGTAGTTGATAGACTTACCAAGTATGCACACTTTTGTGCACTATCTCATCCATTTGAAGCAAGTACAGTTGCTACTACATTTATGGACACAATTCAAAAGCTACATAGAAACCCAAAGATTATTGTGAGCGACAAAGATCCCATTTTTACTAGAAATTTTTGGACAGAGTTATTTTCCTATTTGGGTACTCAATTAGCTCATAGCTCATCTTATCATCCTCAATCCGATGGTCAAACTGAGATAGTGAATAAATGTTTGGAAGGATATATTCGTTGTTTTGTATCTGATAAACAAACACAATGGGTCAAGTGGTTACCTCTCGCTGAATGGTGGTATAACACTTCCTTCCATACTGCAGCAAAAAAGACCCCATTTATGGCACTTTATGGATATCATCCACTGTCCATCACATCATCTTTAAGAGAAAATTCTAAGGTTCAATTAGTGGAGTATCACATCGAGCATCAACAAGAATTTCTCCAAATCTTAAAGGATAACCTAAATTTGGCACAAAATCGAATGAAACAAAAGACAGATCAACATCACAGCGAGAGAAGTTTTGATGTAGGAGACTCGGTATTTTTACGGCTACAACCATACAAACAAATGTCCCTCAAGCAAGCTAAGAAGGATAATAAATTATCTCCAAAGTACTATTGTCCTTACAAGGTGTTGCAAAATATTGGTACTATGGCATACAAATTGGAGCTTCCTTCTTCGCAAGTGCATCCAGTTTTCCATGTTTCATGCTTAAATAAGGTTATAGGTGAAAATCTTCTATTTCAAACAATATTTCCAGAACTTGATGAGGAAGGAAAAATCATTTTGGAACCTGAAGCGGTCACAGAAAGAAGAACTCGACAACTACGAAATCGATCAATTTCAGAGTATCTCATCAAGTGGAAGAACTTACCCACTGAAGATTATACATGGGAGGATGAGAATTTTATACAGAAGCACCCAGAGCTACTCAAGCATTGAGGACAACACTTTTTTGAAGGATATGGGCATGTTAGGTCCCTATATTACTAGTTTAGTCCCTTATTGTTATTAGTGTAGCCCCCTTATTGTTATTGTTGTACCCCTGTAACCCTAATATTGTTATTATTGTGCCCTTACATTATTATTATTAGGTCGGCTAGGATTATATTGTGGCCCCATGGACTCCTATATATAGAAGGAGGTTTGGGTCATTTGTATCATCCAAGAATTGTTCATTTATGTTATGTATTGGAGGTTTCCCTCTTGAAGGGGCTGATTTCTAAGGCGTTGATCTCTCTTTTCTTCTATTTTTGGAGCTGGTTTCATAACATAGTTAGAAGGCATAAATGGAGGAGGTTGGGCTCGATCAAATATAAAGAGCCAAATTGTGTCCCGGTGGAATAAAAAGTAGAGAATTGCAGCCAGTTTACTCAGAGGGAATAATTTGTGCCAAATTCTTATCATGGATAGTAGCGGTGACATTGGTGAGAGAAATAATACACTAGAGCGTTAGGAAGATGCGTTAGATTATATAGTGTTGTTATCCATTAGAATAGCATACATGATTCTCTCTTAAACATGTGTGCATCATAAGATAAAGTCCCAGAAATTGGAGCTCCAGGAAACCAGGATGGAGAGGAATCAATTGGAAATAGACATGTTGACACTGAAAATGGAAGACATGATACAGGCAGTGGAAGACCTGAGAATGGTGGAACATATCAATAAACTAGAAGGAATGGCGTAGAGGCAGGATAACCTTGATGTGTAGAGAGGAGATGGAACTATCATGAGCATCAAAATGGAATAGGCCTCACCTACTTAGCTTGAGAATGAAACTGATGAATACCAAGTTACTTCATAAACAAGGAATATGTAGCAAGGTCTATGTCTAAAATAATTTAAATTTTTTTGCAGTTTTATAGTTATTTTAGGTATTTTTTGGAGATTGTATAAGGAGAACTTGTTTAGGATACATGTTTCTATAATGGGTGTGAACTATAATAGACATTAGTGGAGTTTTTGGAAGACTAAATAAGGTTTAAGGGTTCCATATGTATTGGTTTTTGGCATGCAATCCAACATTTCTTAATGAAAATATACATGTTCTTTAAAAGAATATAATAATAATAATTCCTTAGGCTTACTAATCCTACGGGTTTGTAATATTAATCCCTTGGGTTTGTAATATTAATAATCCCTTGGGTTTATTAATTACTTAGATTTATAATATTGATCACTTCTGTTATAATATTAATCATTCATTGGATTATTAATGCCTTCAGTTTATAATATTAATCTATCATGTTTATTAATTCTTTGGGTTTTTAATATTTATCGCTTCTATTTAAAATATTATTAATCCCTTGAGTTTTTAATATTAATCCATTGGGTTAATTAATATCTTTGGTTTATAATATTAATCTCTTGGGTTTATTTATCTACTAGGTTTAATATTATTCCCTTGGGTTTATATTCCTTGAGTTTATAATATGGTATCACTAATAATATCAATAATATCATCATATTATTATAATATAATAATTACTATTATAATTATTATGATTATTTGTTGTAATTATAAAGACAATAAAAATAATAAATTTTATAATATAAAATTTGTTTTTTTAATATCAATATTATTATCATTTTTAAATTATAAATTTGATATCATTTTTTTGGGTTTTAATTAAGCCATTCATTTATGACCATTTCCATGAGAGGTAGTCGTAACTAACTAATTTCTCATGTTTTTTTTAATATCCCACTTAGAACTCATTGCATCGTGTGATGCTCACAGGGGCGAAGAATTGGGATTGAAACTAGTGAAATGAATCACATAGCGTAAATCATCACTTCCGAGGCTTGCACCTTGTAACTAGGACTTCCCGGGTGGTCACCCATCCTAGATAGCCTCTGGCTCAAGCACACTTAATTGTGGATTTTTTTCACACAGTCAAGCCCACTTAGCTTGAAAATGGGGTAGCAAGCTAAGTGGGCTTGATTTTCAGGAAAAAAATCCACAGTTAAGTGCGCTTGAGCCAGAGTCTATCTAGGATGGATGACCTCTTAGGAAGTCTTCGTTACCGGGTGCAAGCCCCAGAAGTGATGATTGACGCTATGTGATTCATTTCACTAGTTTCAATCCCACTTCTTCACCCCTGTGAGCATCACCCGATGTAATTAGTGCTAAGTGGACTATTCAAAAATCATGAGAAATTAGTCAGTTACGACTACGACTACCTCTCATGGAAATGGTCATAGATGAATGACTTACTTAACGCAGCTGAATCCCAAAAAAATGATATCTAATATAATGCACCTACCTCTCATGGAAATGGTCATATATGAATGACTTACTTAATGCAGTTGAATGCCAAAACAATGATATCTAATGTAATGCACTAAGGAAACCCCTGAATACTTAAATTATATATTTATTAATATCAATATCAATATTAATATTAAATCTATACCATTAATGTCTATCTACCTATATCAATCACATTTACTAATTTGGTTGTGCATGTATATATTAACCAATTTATTAATGCATTTGTGCTGATTTTATATGTATTAGTTAACACACAACAAGTTTAAATGATCGAGCTATTTATGATTTGTCGAATAAATTTAAGCCAATTGTGTGGAATAAATTTAAGTCAAAACAATTGAAATGAATTTTCCCTCTAACAATTCACGATGCGAGCTGTTAAAGAAAATTAAAACAACCAGTCATTCACAACTTACCAAGAAATTTAAACCAAAACAGTAACATAATTTAAATCTATCATTAAATAATAATAATAAGTTGAGCGATGTTCGTAAATCAGATATTGAATAGAAAAATGATCAATTTATTACCAAGATTATTTACAACTTGAAATAATTTATATGTCAACAAGTTATATATCAACAAGCTACGTCTAGTTTAAATACAACTAGATTAAATTAAAAAACTATGATTATATGGCAAAATGGAAGCCTATATAAGTGCATGCAAAAACCAAAAACCAAAACTAGAAAAAAAAAGGTAGAGGTAAAATTGGAAAACAAGATATTAGAAAAAAGGGGGAAATTGGCGGCTATAATTAACTATACAGAGTCAAAATCTCCAATGATGTCTTATAATGAAGTTGTCTTTTGTATTAATCACTTCATTAAGATTTGGTCTGATTTTCTAACACCTTTGTCCCAAAGATGAGCCACACTAGATGATTTGAAACATCTACCAAATCTTAATGATGTGATTAATCTGAAAGACAACTTCATTATCAATATGGATCAGAAAAGTCTAAATCTTAATGATGTGATTAATCGGAAAGACCACTTCATTATCAATATGGATCACAAAAGTCTAAGATCTAGCAATGATGTCTTATATTTTTTAAAAATTAGAAAAAACATATAGGAATATTATTTTATAACTTTAAAAAGCACCCTTCACAAGTCATAGTCAATAAAAAAAAATTGTAACCAAAATAAGCCATGAATGACAATTTCACTATCAAATTCCACCCTTCATGGATATATTAATTTGACTTGAAAGGGACAATATATATCCACCATGTAGAGATTTTACTCATAAAGTTATAGAATTTTACATTCAAATTGAACTCTTTTTTAATGAATGGTTCTGAAACAAGTTATTCAATTTGTAAATTTTAAAGATTTTGAAAACAAATTGTTAATTATTTTCCCTTTATAAATAAACCTCATTTTATGAATTTTCTTTTAAATGTAAATTTTGTTTTTTTCATAAAATTTATATTACTTAACACAAATAAAGTTTGTTCAAAGTTGGACTACACTAATGTGCTTTGTTTATTATTATCTTAAGGCTTTATATTGTTATGGTCCCACATATATATTCAAGTATTTAATATAGATGAAATAGTTCATATATGAATTTTAATGTTTTATCAATTTTTATGGACTATAAGTATGTGCTTAGTTTATTATCATCTTAAAACTTTATATTACTATGGTCTCGCGTAGATGAAGTAGTTTATAAATGGATTTTAATGTTATTGTCCATTTCTATCTATGTTATACTTTACACATGGTTTTCTTGTAACCTTTATTTTAATATCAATTTAAGTTTTATAATTTTTGGATTGTGATTATTTTCCAACATACTCATTATTTTTTCATATATATTTATTTATTTTAACAACTTAATTAATTGGAAATTTTAATATATTAATAAAAATTTAATATTTCCTTTATAACTCTTCATTTTCCCATGACTTTTACCTTGATTCACAAAATTTCACTGGACTAATGATCCACTTTGGACCACCAGTCTCAATTCTCTAGTCACATGCACACATTAATGTTTAATTATTTCTTAGAGAATATTTTTGTACATAAGCACAAACTAGATTGGTGAGCACTCTATTGTCCAGAAATTAGTAAAATGTATAATAAAATATGCAGGACGCAAGAACTTACAATTTAATAAAATAATCTTAGAGAATAAGAATTATGAGATTACTAGGTACACTAATAGGTAGGTTCCAACAATTGAAAAGATGACATGGTTGTCAACTTTCAACTGTCAATAATGGATTTCCCTTTGTTTGCACAAGGTTTGCACATGATAAGACATAGAGGACCACCCTCCAATTTCACATTAAATACTAACTAGTTCTTCTTTTAATAAATATTAAAAATAATGTGGAAGGTATAGTAGTAATTAATGATGGAGTGCATTGAAGTTAGTTTCTACTATCATTACACAATAAAATGTGAAACATTTCAACCTATAATATTGAGATAAATGAATTTAAATTTTGTTTAAAAATAATAAATTTCACTTCTTAATGTTAAACTTTGGATAGACTTTAAATTTCTTTAGTCAAAAGAAAACTATAACAAGTCATAATAATAAAAGAATATTTCCATCTTTGTCATACATCAAATATTTGGCTATTCACCTTATCAATATTCACCTTAAATTTTATATAGAGAAAGTTCTTATTTTATTGATAAGAGTTTTTTTATTTCTAATTATAAAGAGGATGTGTAATTTTAATATATAATTGACAGTGATATTTAAAAAACACTAATAGAAGGAAAAATAATAATATCAATAATAAATTAAACATTTCAATGTCCATAAAATTTTTTAATATTTTTTTCAAAACTCATTTTTGATAGTTGAAATATTTTAATAATATATGGTCAAACATTAAAAAAAAGTGTATTTTAAAACCTAACTTGAAATTGATATTTAATATATATAAACAAATTATATTAAATATCAACATAAATCTATTCTAAAGGGGTGTCGTTTGAAACATAACAAAAAGTTGATATTTAATATATATAAACCAATTATATTAAATATCAACATAAATATATTCTAAAGGGGTGTCGTTTGAAACATAACATAAAGTTGATATTTAATATATATATAAGCCAATTATATTAAATATCAACATAAATATATTGTAATTGAATGTGTACAAAAATCAAATCTTTTAATATACTATTTTTTATATTAAAATTTTTTGAATAATAATTTTTTAATTTATACTTAAATTTCACATTTCAAAAATTTAATTTAAATGGTAATCTTTGTGAAAAAAGAGTAGCAATGATTTAAAAATAAAAATTGGAGTATCGATTAAGTTTTGTTTGTTGTCGTCTTTCTTCTTCTTCTTCTTTTTCTTTTCTTTCTTTTCTTTTATTTTTCTTTTTCTTTCTTTCTTTTCTTTCTTTTTTCTTTCTTCTTCTTCTTCTTTTTTTCTTTTTTCTTTCTTTCTTTTTTTTTTCTTTTTTTTTTAAAGAAAAAATGCCTGATATATATTGATGTACCAGCACAAAGTCCTTTTAAAGATGTTTCTAATGCATAGTTTTATGTACATTCTTCTATAAGTCACGATGAACGTTTTTTTTTTTTTTGGGTGCACGACAAGAAAAACTATACTATCCCTAAAAGCTATAGGTACACGGTCGTAAAAAGCTAGTTGGATGCTAACTGGAGCAATCACCGTGATTATTTAAAAAGACTGCCTAGACACAAAATGTACGGATTCTTAATATTTTCATTACTAATTTGGTGGTGTAAGTTTTGTAGTAGGTTTTAAGGCATGGTCTGTTTATTTGTGTTGTGCTTCTTAATTCTATATGCTCATATTCTTTTTTTTTTAATCCAATTTTTCATGCATGTTTAGTATTCTCAAGGAATTTTTGAATGTCAATAAATGTATATAAGTTGGTATAAATGATTTTATATTTCAAAAATTTAATTTAATTTTGAGTGATTAAGAAATGGTAATTATTTTTAAGAAAGTTGTCATAATGACAACCAAAATTTCTCAAACTATAATTCTATTTATGCATTGGGGGAGTATATGATATTTATTGGATTTTGTACTTGGTTAAATCCAAGGTATGATATATATCTGGTCACCGCATTAATAGAGTTATAGCTCTACAAATATTGATACCCTATCATAACAAGGTAAAAGCTTGAGAAACTGTTAATCAAAAGTTTTCTACTCTCACTTTTATGCTACACAAATATTGATAATCTATCATAAGAAGGTAAAAACTTGAGAAACCATTAATCAAAAGTTTTGTACTCTCACTTTTATCAAAAACAGTGGGCCATTCATGAATAGTGATGCAGGAGCATTATGGTTCCAAAATTTGTACATTTAGTAGAATCTAGGGGGTCTTATATTTTCAAGGGAGTTGTTTTCCTAAGTATTTAATTAATGTAATTTGCAATATTTTGAGTGGATTTTATGTGAGACATTTAGAATACGATTTAATTAAATATTGTGAGGCGTATTTGTAAATGTTCTCGAATGTATCAGAACATGAGTGATTGGTGAGGATTGAGAGATTCTGAAATATTGTAAATCTTAGATTAGAAATTAGTTCATGATTTTGTGGAACTAGAGAGGATCCTTAGGAATTAGTTGAGTCAAAAGTGGACTTAGAGGATTTTTAGGATTTAGCTGAGAAAATTGTGGATCTGAACCAAAATTGGTTGCAGAACCTTTTGTATATATTTGTAAGCCTCAAAGGCATTAAGAGACCATGATTCTTAGATATGTAATAGAGGATATTTGATTGTAAAGCCTACGGGCAGAGAGAAAGAACTAGTGTTGAGAGGCCACTGAAATAGAAAATCAGGCCGAGAAGAAATTCATTATTGTGTGAATATTTTCTTGTGAATAGAAAACTCAATTCTGAGTTAATGTAGAGTGTGTTGTGTTGATGAATTATAAAAACTATGGATAATCAGAGTATTTAGTATAATATAGGTGTGCAGGTGAACCTGAGAAGGACCAGACTGAGAATATCATGCAAAGGTGATTGTGGAGGTTTTATCGTGTTTGAGTATGAGTGAATTATTAGAATAAATCTCAGGAGAGATTTAACACCGTGGAAGAACAACCCAAGACCAAAACCCCAACGATATACCAAGACACAAAAAGAATCACGTGGAAGGAGCCAAAGAAGGATGTGCAAAGGAACCAAGTAAAGTTACACAAGAGGAGGCACAGGGACTGTCAGATCACACTTGATCAATAGCGGATGTAATTTCGGCAAACCGGGTTGAAGGTTGATATGGACGGTCAGAATATTATCGCAGAAATAAAGGTTGAGAGATGGATGGTTAAGATCAAATCGTAGTGTTGAAGTGGAGGATGGACAGGCAAGATTGTGTCGCAGAGACGAAGCAGAGATTGGCGGTCAATATCACTTCACAAATATAAGTGGGAGAACAGATGAGGAGCCACTTGTTGGCATATGGTTCCATCGCATATCGTGTTCGGTAGAAAAAGCTAAAGTTTGTGATCTGCAATGGGCTTGGATTGGTGAAATGCGATATGTTATAATCTCCAATGTGTGAAATGTAATATTTGTTGATTTGTGAAATAGACATAATTGCGATAATGCGATATGGTTAAAACTACGATATTGCGATGAGCCTAAGTTTGCGATATTCCGATGTGATATCACCATCGCATATCGCATCTGGTTAAAGGATGAAGGATTTGCGATGTGGTTCGGTGATGCGGCGCGATGAGGATTTGCGATGTGGTTCGGTGATGCGGCGCGATGAGGATTTGTGATAGAAGTTTTGCGATATGGTGAGTTTTATGATGCGCGATGAAGCACTAAAGGAAAGGGTTTGGTTTAGCGATGTGATGTGGAATCCCGATGCGATAAATATTTGTGAAGAAGGAAGCCTCGATCAACATGAAGCATTCACATGCAATAGTTGAAAAGGGATGAAGGTAATAAGGGTAAGTATAAGCGGTTAATGTTAAATGCGCTTATTGAGAAGGATTACTTTGGTTTTTAAACCGAAGTCCCATAAAGCCTGTTAATGATGATTTCTGCGTATAAATTCAAGATTATTGTGTTTTAACTTTAAATTGGACTAAGGTTGGATTGAAGGGAGCTTCCACGAAATAAATTTTATAATGATTAAAGTGGGTTTTAAAGGTTTTTAGATATATATGACCCTATCATTGAAGGGAAAATCAAAGTGTATACTCTATTATGATTATAATCCTAGGTTAAGAGTGGGGTTAGCTATTAGCCCTGCACATTTGGTATTAGAGCGAATAAATGAAAAATTGTTATAAATGAATATTGTAGAGCTGAACTATGCAGAAGACATTTGGTAGCAGAGCAGAAGGAGATTCTGTGTGTAAAGGAAGAAAGGATCATATTTTAAATCTGACAGGCAGCAGCACACAGAGATAAAGTGTGACAGAAGATCTGAAGGTAATATGGTATGTTTTTATATTAATTCTAGATTTGAGGATTGTGTTTGTATATTTCAGATTGCATTCTGAAGGAGGAATATCTCAGCAAAATGATATAAAGAGGAGATGTAAGAGAAGAACCAGTTGCATTCTTGAAGGCAGAGTAAAGTGGAGACCTTGAAGGAAAGTAGCAGTGAACCTGAAGAATCCAACTGAAGGTTGGACAGAGAGGACAAGAGTGCTCTAAGAAGGAAGTGGAATTTCAGAAGCCAAGGAGCAAAGGAGTTTCTCAATAGAGATTCCAGAGAAAGAGAACCAGTGTTACCAAAATATCGAGCTCAAAGGAGAGAAGTCTTGGTGAGGTACTTGCAGTAGGTATGGAGACTTACTAAGAAAGAGAGGCTTAGTGCAGTCCACAAGCGAACAACATGGAGTTCATAAAGGAAGGGAAGTATATGATCACTGGGGGTCATTGCAGAGGTTCAAAGGAAAGCCACAGCAAAGGGAAACATTCCAAGATAAAAGGCATAGAGATAATGAGTCAAGAAGAGATTGATAGAGAGAAATCCGAGATAAATTTCTATCTTGGGTTATTGATGGAAATGTTACAGATGAATAAGGGAGACTAGAGGTATGGTTGGCTTATGAGAAGGAAAGTCAAATGACATAGGCTTCAAGTGAAGTGGGAGCATAGAGTGAATGCTCAATTGAAGGAAGAGTTACTCAAAGTAAATGAGTATCTGGAGAAAGTTTTGGTATGTGAACCAAAACATGGCCCATTGATTTCTGAAAGTAATGAAGAGACAGAGGAAAATATTACAGAGGATCTAAATCATATGAAGGATTCAGAGTAGAAAGAATACCTGATAGTTGAAGCATCAAGTGAGACCGCAAGGTCTTATGTTTTTAAAATTGATAATTTGTTTATATTTGCAGGTGAAATATATAATGATGGGCAATTTTTGGGTATTGTCAAAGAAGAGGAAGCAAAGAGATAGAATTTGAATTCTGTTTTAAAGAAGAAGGATGAGATAGTTAGGTCTCATGAGGAAGATCATACACAGTTGGAGGAAGATATTTATTTTCAATGTACTACTAGAGTTGTAAGCAGAGGGAGTTTGTATTATATGGGTAGCCAAAAGAAAGCAGAATAAAAGGAAGCTATCAATCATACAAATTTAATGCTTGAGGAATCTAACAAAGAGATTTTATTGTTAGAAAATATGTTAAGGGAGTCTAAGTAAAGCCATGGATTGAGACCTCATGTAAATGATTTAAGTTTTAGTAATATTGACGAATAAATGAGGTTTCTTGAGGGATGCATAGGTAGATATGTGAATGCGAAAGATTCAGTGAGCCCAGAAGGACAGATGGAAGTGTAACATAACAGTGACAAAGAGAAGAATAGTAATGAAGAGGAAGATGGGGTAGATATGTCTCATGCTAAAGAAGAACCAGTCTTATAACTAAAGGAGGTTGAAATAACTACGAGGATTAGTCAAGGAGCTGAAGGACAGTTATGGGATGTTGTCAAGGAAAAGGAGGAGAGTTATGCTGGAATTGATAAGTGACATAGTGATGAGGTGTTTGAAAGGAATCGGGTAGAAAGTGAATTTTTGAAATGTTTGCTGGAAGCATCTGAGTATGATGTTTTTATCAAAGATATTGAACATAGGTTGTTTGGAAATGAGATAAAATTTTAGAAGAAACAAGAGGGTAATGATGTAAGGGTGGTAGTAAGAATCCAACAACTCCAAAGTGAATGTAACAAACAACAGTTTGAAGACGAATGGACAGAGTGCATCAACAATTGGTAGAGTGAATACCAGTCAGAAGAAAAACTGGACATGGAAATTGAAAGAATAAGAAGGTTGATGATGAAATTTTCTCGGATTTAAGACATCAGCAAGAAATAAATGCAACAAAAGTAAGGAAAATACAATAGCAGACTGTGAGAGCATAGTCAGTGGGGAAATGCAACATAAAGTATGGAGACCCAGAGAACAACAACAAACAACAATAGTAGCAATAAAACAACAGAAAGGAAGAGAGGCAACCAAATAAAAATTACAAACTAAGGTCTAGGATATAGGAGGAATTCCATCAGAATTGAAGATACATGATATGGAGATCATGATTAATTTCTATCTTGGGAGTTTGATGTAGGAGCATCATGGTTCCAAATTTTGTAGATTTAGTAGAATCTAGGGAGTCTTATATTTTCAAGGGACTTGGTTTCCTAAGTACCTACTTAATGTAATTTTCAATAATTTTAATGGATTTTATGTGAGATATTTACAATAGGATAATTATTTGTAAATGTTCTCGAATGTAGGAGAACATGAGTGATTGGTGAGGATTGAGAAATTCTAAAATATTGTAAATCTTAGATTAGAATTTAGTTCATGACTTTGTGGAACTAGATAGGATCCTTACGAATTAGTTGAATCAAAAGTGGACTTAGAGGATTTTTAGCTTTTAGCTGAGAAAATTGTGGATTTGAACCAAAATTGGTTGCAGAACCTTTTGTATATATTTGCAAGCCTCAAAGGCATTGAGTAGACCATGATTATTAGATAGGTAATAGAGGATATTTGATTGTAAGCCTACGTAGAGAGAGAGAAGTAGTGTTGAGAGGCCATTGAATATAAAATCAGGCTGAGAGGAGATTCATTATTGTGTAAATATTTTCTTATAAATATAAAACTTCTTATCACTCCAGTAAATTCTTAAGTTGTGGGATTTTGATTTTTAGTCAAATAATACTAGAGGTAACCACAAACCTACTTCAAACTTTAGGATCTAGCCTTCCTGGGGTTCAGAGAGGGCTCTCTCTTTCAAGTTTAACTTTGTTTTATTTATGAATATTAGGCTAGTTATTAAAGTATAAATTTGGTTTTATTTTGTTGGATTTGGTGGGAAAAATTCACTTGGATGGTAGATAGAGGGAAATCTACTTGTCCATTAGGCTATGGAGTCTAAGTCAGGCTAACAAAACTAGGATCAAGGCCTAAAAGGTCAAATGTTTGTAGGGTGAGGTAGATAACCCTTGGAGATCACAAAAAATTTGTTTTTTAGATGGTATGATTAGGATAAAGGGCACTTAAGAATCCTTAAATCTGGAAAAGGGAAGTAGAAGATAGAGGTCAAACGGGAGAGGGAGAAATTAAGAATTCCCTACACCAAAAATCAGAAGAAAACAAAGAAATGATAACTAGTTAAAAACAAGGTGCTATTAACATGTCCTATAGTAATATTCCTAGTTATACATTTAGATTTAGAAATAAAACATAGATGTATGCATGAAACAAAAGAATATAAAAATGACAATTTTAAGAGAGTACTTAACTCCAGATAGCTTATCACAGGGATCCTAAAGTATGATGCCAAAAAGGTGATCCAGTCTGCTACTCAAATTCGAAATCCAAAGCCTTCAAGTCAATAAAATATCTATAGTAATCTCCAGCAATTTTATTCGACACCAAAATACTTCAAAGAGTGAAGTATTTATATAAATTCTAAACTAGATTATCTTGAAAAAATATCGATATTGGTTTACTAATATCTCCAATTGTTTTACATAAATAGAACTTAAGTAAAGGACACTCAAAACTAATGCATCTATTTGGCACTATTTTTTATGGATAGGAGATGAAAAATAGGATAATTCGAATTTGATCTCAACTCTTAGTTGATGATGAGGCATCCAAGTCACTAACTGTGTCCTTTCTTTGTGCATTCTTCTCTAGGAATTTTTCAAACTTGGGGTCCAATGATACCTTTTTATTTCTCAATAAGAAATATATATGTAAATAGTGAAAGAGGTTATTGTATATAAATATGTTTTTGAGATAAACCTCTCTCATTTCCCTAAAATTCTTCTCCAGCTGTCCACAATAGGCTCTGCAAAGAGATGTGTAAAACAGAGTTTTCCATAGTCTGAAAAATAGGCTGTAAATATGTGGATGTATTTCTCATTATGTAATACCTGTGCAAAAATTGAGATAGGTTTTTGTATATGATTCTCTTAGGAACCAAAACCTCCTTTATTTTTGTAAGATCTATTTATTAGTGACCACAATCTTCTCTGTACAATGATGACTTAACAGGAAGTTTCTGCAAAAAGTGCTTTCAAATATTGTTTAATATTTCCAAATCCATAATGGTTGTTAGAAAAGTGAGAGAGGTTTTTGTATTTGGACATCTTATGAACATAAAAATCATTTAGTTTTGAAAAATTCATCTTGGATTGGTCACAATAGTTTCTAAAAAATAATGACTTAAACATGAATTTTTTGCAAAAATGTCCCTTCTTGCTCGGTTTTCATCTTTTAACCTTACTGTTCTTTTAACTGTTTTTACTTTCACTTTGGATAAAATTCATTGTTTTTTAAAGTATTTTCATCTTTATTTACCATTTATTGCTTCCATGTTTTACTTTTACTATTTTATCTTGACTGCTCTGTAACTTTTTTTTAACCTTTACTGTTTTACCTTGACTGCTCTGTAACTTTGTTTTAACCTTTACTATGACTTTCATCTGATACACTTTAACTATATCTGTTTTCACTGCAAACTATTACTGCTTCGTTTACTGTGTGAAATCTTCTTGTTCTAGGAAAACCTATTCAAACTCATTTCCTTGTGAATTCTTGGAGTAAAACTAATCTTTAACTAGCATTTAGATTGTTTTATCCAAATTATAATTTTTCTAATGACTTGCAATACAAAATAATTTTTAATGAAACCCTGGCTACAGGCAGATGATAATGGCTTTAAGTGGTCATAATACAGGATTTGATTTTGGCACTTTAGAACCTTCAGAATTGCTAGAACTCTATTTTTTTAGGCATATTTATTTGCTTATGCAAGTTTAAACAGTTTGCAGAGGAAATTTTATTATAGTAGAGGCTTAATTTAGCAAATTGGCAAAACAGAGTCTCTTTTTTGGGTTTTTTTCTCAATTAGGCTTATCAAAGAAGTTTCGAGGCTTTAAAACTGGTCTGAAACATAAACAGGGGTTTTCTAAGTTTCTTGACTAAAAAATGGGGCTAAAACTCTGTTGAAAAGGGTTACAGAGGGTTCAGGGTACCTGCAAAGGTTTTATGGCCTTTTAGAGCTTGATATGGATCATTAAGCTGTGAAAAAATTGATAAATTTCCTTGAAATAATGCGTAGCAGACAAAGAGGGTTTCTAGGAAAACTTTTCTAGAGTTTGGCCTGTTTCTGGGACTTTTTGGGCAATTGAATTAATCAATTTCCTAATTTAAAAATTCTTCTCTTTCTTTAAAAAGGTTTCTTCAATTTGGTTGCAGGTTGAAGTCTGAGAAAAATACCTGTTTTGATGCAAGTATCGGCTTTGAAAGGGTTTTTATAGTTGCTGGTCGAATTGATGGCTTCAGCAGTTCCTCTGGAGCAAGGCGCAGCTTCTCTATAGCCTTCACGTGTTTCAGGGAAAGGTTTCACAGGTTTTGGGCATAAAAAATGGCAGAAACAAGATTTAATAGGTTTATAAAGTCGGGAAAGCAAACAAAGAGGTTAAATGCGAAAGATAAATGAATAAAGGTTTAACCAAAGGTTTTATAAAAACGCATGAATTGCATTGAATGTAGGTCTTGTCCGGCGGGAGGCAGTTTCGGAATGCGATGGACGAAAACCACGAGTGGTTTTCATGTAGGTTTCACGTGGTAAGCTATTTTAACCTCAAAAAACACAATTGAATGAGGGAAGGCCACATGGATGGGAGAGAAATCGGTGAAACCATCCATTTCACGTGAATTTGGATTTTGGGCTATCTTGCAATTTTTCTATGCGATATCATCCTCTGTCAGTCAGATCTAAAGGTTTAAAGCAAATGGCTGTGATCGTTTTGAGAGTTGAAGTGAAAATAGAAATGTGGGACTGGGCTTCTGCATAGGTGGAAGGGTTAATATGTGGCGAGGGGATATGGTTTAAAACATATATGAAATGTTTTAATAACGGTATAGACGGGGATTAACATTTTTTATTTAAAACATTTGTTAAACGTTTTAATAAAACATATGTGGGGGATTAAATTATATTATATATTTTTTAACTGTTTGAATTTATTTTTAAAACTATAGGGGCAGGGTATTTCAAATAATGATAAGTTTAGAACAAAGGGTTTATAGTCGGGTTTTTATTTATGCACATGGGGATAATAGACTTTGCTCTAAACATTAAAATAGTGGGTTTTTTTGGGGATTATTTAGATATGATGGAACTAATAACTACGGGAGGGTATTTTTAGGGATTTAATAAAAATAGGTTGAAATTTAATATGAAAAAGGAAAAAAAAACACATATTATCTCTAAGTAAAGTATAAAATAAAGCATTGCTCATTTTTATATGTACTTCACTAATAGTTAGGATAAATGTAATTTGAGGGTTTTATGAATTATTTTGAAACGATGAAGGTAATTATTTGGGGTTTATATTTACTAAGTAAGAATGTGTCTTTACTTAGGAAAAAAGGGGTTTTAATGTATGAATGAAGGGTAAATGATGAGAAATGTGGGTTTAACATAAGAATTCAATATTTTTAACTAACCAGTCATCGAGCCTTGGGTTTGGTCTCAACAAAAGTCAAAGAAATGATCTAAGCCTGTTTGACTAATAGCTTAGAATACTGAATACTTATAGGGGAGGGGAGATTAGTGATTTTTCCCATTGATTCTTTATTACATGATTTCCCAACTGCTTTCTACCTACCCAACTTTATTTCTAACATTTTTTTTCTTTATTTTGTAGGTGCATTTAGACTTGCAACCTTAAAACATTTTCTGTCAAAGCATAAAAATATCTAGGTCTACCTTATTCCATATGAGGGCTAAGATTAAACTGTTGAGTTCCTCATTATTCTCTACCTATCTACTAATTTGTCAAGTTTAAATTGTTTGACAAATCTTTATTCACTATCTAAACATGAAATTGAAAACATGAATTGTTAAGATTAAACTGTTTAACTGATCATGGATTATGGCATTTATTAACACTCTGCACATAATCATTATTCTTGCAGTAAATTAAAAGTAGTGGCATTTGGACTTGCTCACTTTCAGATATTATTTCTTTTCTTTTGGCATACATATTTTTCTAAGTCCTTTGATCTTTCTTTTAGGACTTTTTACCTTCTTTTTGATTTTTTATTATTTTTCATCTTTTCTAAATATGGGAAAACAACTTGCAGAAAGCAAGGTATGTACATATTTACAAGACTTATCAAAGTCTATTCAAAATTTTACTAACCCTATAATTGTAGGACCCTAACAGTGGCTCCACATGGGGATGAAATTTCCTGGTGAAATATCAAGAACTCTAAGACTTATTAGCCTTTGAAATTTGACTGTGATGATCCTATAAATGTCTTCTGATATCTGCTCCTTATTCATATTATGATATTCACTTTTCAACGCTTAGGGCCTTCTCTTCGGGCTTCAAATTTGCTAAGTAAACATCCAATCCAATCTAAACTTTACAATGTATATGTACAATGATCAAAGTGAATAAAAACTAACTATTGGTTGAGTTGGGTGAGTAGTAGTGCTTCAGCATTCTGCCATTAACTGGTCCTTCTTGCAGATCTATTCCATCCAATTCTTTCAAAAAGAAATCATTATTACCTCTATATCCATAAATTACATAAGACCCTTTCCATAGAAAATCAAATTTTCCATGTTTTCCTTTGTCTTCTCTTATGGAATCCCATTTTAACACCTTATCTCCTATGTAAAAATCATCCTCTTTAGTCTTTTTATCATAGATTTTCTTGATCTTATCCTAAATGACTTGAGATTTGACATAAAATTCTTCCCTTGTTTGTTGCAAGTGAATAGTTTGATTTATCCTTCATTGGATGTCATTTGTTTCAACCTGTAATTCTTGGATAATTTTCATCACTAGTACACCTAGGGAGGAAGGAAAAAAAAACATTCATTCCATAAAATAGTTGGTAAGGTGAAGTACCAATGGATTTCTTAGTAGTAAGTCTATCTTCACATAAGGCATTGACTAACTTATTTTGCCTACTCCTTTTATTGTCTTCAAGTAATTTTATGATGATATTTACTAGGCTTTTGTTTGAGGATTTAGCTAGGCCATTACCTTGGGGGTAATATGTAGTGGAGTAGCCTAGGGTAATATGGTATTTATGGAAAAAGTAAATCATTTTCTTGGATTTGAATTCTGCTGCATTATCAGTAATTATTTTTTGAGGGCACCCAAATATTGAAAGGATGTTGTTTTCTAGGAAGGAAATAATGACAATATCAGTGGATTTTCTGGAAGGTATGGCTTCAATCCACTTGGTAAAATAATCAGTGGTTGTCAAAATCCACTTATGTTAGCTTGAAGAGGGAGGGTGAATTTCACCAATGAAGTCTATACCCCATTGTTGAAATGGCACTTCAGTTGAAATGGGCTTTAAAGGGAGGGGTAATAATTTCTTCTTACCCTAAAAAAATTGGCACCTATGATATGAAGTAACATATTTTTTGACATTAGCAAACAATGTAGGCCAGTAAAAACTAGGTCTCAAGATCTTGTTAGCAGTAGATTTCCAGCATAATTGGCCTCCACAGTCACCTGCATGAAATTCTTCAAGTATTTTGTTAGCTTCTTCCTTTAGTAAATATGTTTAGTAAAATCCCACTATGATCTCTCCAAAAAGTACATTATCTAAGATACAAAATCTTACTGCTTTAAGTTTTAAAAATATGTCTTTGTTTCTTGACAATACAGGAGGATCTTGTAAGTTTTGGAGTACAAATATGATATTTGTATACCAAGGTGAGTGTGAAAAGGCTTCACTAATCAATGGAGTCGTCATCTCTTCCTGATCATCTACTTGAGAAATAAAATTTATATCTAGGGCATTACAATTGAATTCAGCCATAAGTATGGCTAATCCTTGACCTTTAATGAGCTTGGTGGGTTTTATCTCTATGTCATATTCTAAAATAGTGGCAATCCACTTTCCTCTTCTTCCATCAGGACCATCCTGAGTAAGAATGTCTTTAACTACACAATTTGGGACATGGGCAATAATGTGTGAGTAGATAATATAACTCTGAAGTATTTAATGGCCTTAACCAAGGATAAGGCTTGTTTTTCCATAATGTTATACTTCAAAGAGGAATCTCTAAGGGCTTTACTAAAAAAGCAATGGGCTGTTCAAATCCTTGGTCATTTTTCTGCAATAAAACTGCAACAATGGTGTGTTCTGAAGAAAATGAAAAAATCATGAAATCTTTCTCAAAATTAGGACTTATTAGGACTAGAGTTTTAGTTAAGGCTTGTTTGATAGATTCAAATGATTGTTTAGCCTCAAAAGTCCATTTAAGAACTGAATATTTTTTGAGCATGTTATTCAATTCTCTAATTATCTCAACTAAATTAGATATGAATCTTCTTAAAAAAATTATCTTACCTAAAAAAAACTTGTAATTCTTTGATGTTTCTTGGTGGGTTGATGTTCATAATTGCTTCTATCCTAGCAGGATCTATCCTAATTCCTTCTTTAGAGATTATATGTCCAAGTAAATTACCTTCTTCTAATCCAAAAAGACTTTTCTTAGGATTTAAAGAGATGCCATATTTCCTACACTTAATGAAAACTTATCTCAAATGATCCAAGTGTTCATTATCTGTTTTGGAAAACACAGTAATGTCGTCTAAGTAAATTACTAAGAACTCATGTATTTCCTTTGCAAAGGCTATGTCCATAGCCCTTTGAAAGGTTTCTCCTGCATTCATTAGGCCAAAAGGCATTTTTACATACATAAAAGTGCCCCAAGGAGTGGTAAATGTTGTTTGAGCTTGGTCTTCTTCTTGAACTAGGATTTGGTTGTATCCTGAAAAACCATCTAACAATGAAATCCTTGAAGAAACTACTACCCTTTGTAATATGTGATCCATTTTAGGTAAAGGGTAATTATCCTTTAAATATACTTTGTTAATATTTCTAAAGTCAACACACAATCTAATTTCTCCTGTTTTCTTTCTTGTAGGAACTAGGTTGGAAACCCAATTAGAATATTTGATTGGTGCAATGATCTGGGCATCATACATTATTTTAACTTCTTTTTCAATCAAAGGTAATAGCGCATGGTTAATCCTTCTCAACTTTTGTTTGAATGCCTTTTGATCTTCTTTTATTGGAATTTTATGTTGGATTATATTTGTATCATAAGATTTTAAATCTTCATAACTCCAAGAAAACACATCTTGATATTCCTCTAAAAGCTCAATATATTTATCCTTTTCTTGTTGGGGTAAAATTTTGGACTGTTTGATTATCTTTGGTTTTGACTCTGTACCAATGTTACATTCTTCTATGTCAGATCGTACTGGCTCCATTTTTGGTTTTCTAGCTACATCATTAGATTAAAAAATATCCTCTAAGAGAGTTAAACCTTTAGGTAAAAAGTAATCCTTAAGATTCACTATATCTGATTCATCTTCAATAATTTCTTCAATCTCTACTTTCTCTAAGCTTTCTATGTCAGCTTGACTAAATCTAGTGGGTTTATCAAACTTAATTTTATTTACATCTAAGTCATTTAAATCTATTTCACAATCCAAATCATGATTTATTGTATAATCTGTATCTATAATACAATTTTGAAATTCTCCTTCATTGTTCATAAACTTGTAAATCTGTTTATCCTGAGAAAAAATATACCATTACTTAAGATTATCTGTAATTATTGGCCTATTTTTGACTTCAGCATTATATCTATGATTAGGTTGGAATGGTAAATTGCATGTACTAGCAAAATTTGCAAGACAATGAGCTTGTATATTTTGTTTTCTGGGTATAACAACAAACTTACATTCCAATAAATCATCAATTAGATCTATGAAAGTGTCTCTATATCTACTTAGTCTAGGATTGTAAACAGAATAAAATCCATTTACTTGTTTTATGATGAAATCTGAATCTCCCATGATTAAAATTAATTTTCCTCCTGAGTTTCTGATGATTTGGAGTCCTAGGATGAGGGCTTCATAGTCGGCCATATTTCTTGTACATTTGGAATTTAGCCTAAAAGCATGACCTTCAAAATGATTGGTCTCCATATTTGTTATCCAGACTCCTGCTCCTAACTTGTTCACTAAACCATCAAAGTCTAAATGCCATTGAGATTCATGAAAAATGTTATCATTGTTTGGTTCTCTCTTTTTATCTACTAGTATAGTTTGGATTTCATTTGTTACATAGTTACAAATGATAAAGGAATCAAGGTCAGTTGGTGTAGAGTAAATTGGGTAGTTTATATATCTTTCAGCACTACTGACCATGTACTTCATTAATGTTTCCCTATATAACTTTTTAGGCTGGCCAAACACCGAGATAGTAGAATAAGACATGTGCAATTGTAGAGATCCCTGCAACTTTGCTCCCCATGAGCAAGAAATTAGCATACCATATTTTGGTGGGATATCAACTACTACAATGTCCATTAATATACTCTTACCTGGGTATTGAACTAGTGTTACACACAAATCCTTAATTAAACCTAAGCATTTAACCTTACTGGAATCAAAAGAAAAAAAATCTTTGTATGGCCTTGTAATTTCTAGATTCATAGTTTCCATGATGGCTTTTGGCATTAGATTATGGGAAGCTCCTGAATCTATAATTATGTTATCTAGAATTTGATCATGAATTGTTAGACTGATATAAAATAGAGGAACTGCACCATCTGCATCTTTTCCATTTACATCTGGGCCAAAAATCAATTCTGGCTTATCATCATTTAGATTTATGGAGTCTTCTCCATCGTTCATATTTAATGTTTAAGTTATGGTTGATTTATACAAGTCATTCTTTACCAATTCAGTCAAAGGAATTGGTATTTTAAGTTTTGCAATTTTTGATTGTATGTTGAATGCAGGTTGAGCTTTACTGAGTTGAATTAGTTCTTCTTTGGTAACTGTAGTTTGTGTTGGGTTGTCTTGCCTTTTTACAATTGTTTTTTCATTTTCAATTGTTTTAGGATTCTTTGTTTGTGTTTCTTGTGTTTTACTACTTCTAACTTTCTTTTCAAGGATTGTTTGTGAAGCAGTATATGTTCTTTCTGATTTAGAATTTTTAATAGATATTTTTGAGGCAACATTCTTTGGGTCTACTGTTTTAGGACCAGCAGAAGGTTTTTTGGGATCTAAATTTGTTGTTTTTACAGAATTAGAAGCTTTAGTAGCAGTAGATTTTTTAGAATATTTTGCAACTTGAGAAACTTCATCAGTAATATCAACAATTTTAGGGCTTGATGCTTTCTTAGGAATATAAATGTTTTGGGAGGAATTTGAGTTTTTCTTATTTTCCCTTGGGAGAATTTTTAGAACTTTTGTTTTAGGGGCTTCTACTATTTTCTGATCTTGATTTTGGGAAGTTTTCTTAGTAGAAGAATCATTTTTTTTTCTTGTTTCTAAGGTTATATTGGTTGTGTATTTCATTTATTGCATAGTCATAACCTTGCTTATAATCAAAGGATTCACTAGAATCTAATTTAAGTTTTGAAGTTCAAACAATTCCTGATCTTCCTGAGTTAAGAAAATGGTATTTTTGTCATCTATTCCCATTAGATTAATAGTATCTTCGTCATCACCATTATTATTCTGAGAAATTTCAACATAGTTCTCTTGGAATGGTGGCTTAATTGTTTGGTCCAGGGATGTTTCTTTTGCTTTTCCAGAATTTATATTTTTTCTAAAATTGGGATTTATAATATGTTGTTGGTTATCCCACTGAGGTATTCTCTCCATATTATCTAATCTATCAATCACTATTTCTAAAGTTTTAGTTATAAAATCCATTTTTGTGTCTGCATTATAATTTTCCTCTTTAATAGTCACTCTTCTTTCATTTCTAAGTCTAGCTTTTCTGGTGCTAGAATGTTGATTTCTACACTAACTGCATCAGTTTGTATTTTTTCTAATGTGTCTTCATATCTTTCCCTTAATTGGTAGGCCATATCTGTATCAAACCCAACAGGGAATTTGAGCAGAACTGAATAAGGAGTGGGTTTCAAATTTGCAGGGATAGAATTATACAGACTATTGTAGCTGGTGCAGTAATCTTGAACTGACTCATTTGGAGCTATTTTTGAAGAATCAAATTCAAAAAAAAAATTGGAGGGGGTTCTTTTTCTTTTCCCATTTATTTAAAAACAAAGTAAAAAAGACAGCCAAATCAGTTACACTACCAGCAGCTAAATATTTAAACCATTCTTAACTGCTCCTATTAAAGTTTGAGTAAACAGTCTCATTTGAACATATGAATCATCAATTTCATAAATTTCAAAGAAGTCTGTCATTTTAGTAATATGTTGCTAAGAAATATATTGAGTAGTGCCATCAAAAAATGGTATTTTTTTATATATTCTTGTGGCATATCATGAAGTTGTTGTGGTAGGACAAGGGGAGCATATCTAGCAGCCATAGCTTGAAGCTTGGCTTGGCTAGGAGGTAAGGTTGAACTGCTTGGAGTTGTACTGGAAATGATAGTGGATGAACTAAAGATAGTATTTGAAGTGTTGGGAAATGAAGATGATGTTTTTAAGAAATCAAAAGGTGAACTAATGGATATAGTGGATGAAGTGATTGGTGGAAATAATACTCTGGGTTGTAGAGGCATTTTAGGGATAAATGGATCTATAGATGAGCTGGTAGTAGAATTTATGAATGATGTAACAACATAAAGAGATAAATCTCTAGTTGGAATTATTGTGGTATGTAATTAGGAAGCTGAAGGTCTGTTTGTATAAGTCAATAAATGAGCTAATTCAATAGCTTCATTTGGTCTGATATTCAACTTTCTTAGATCGAGAATTTACTGCAATAGATTTATGTTTTGCATTAAAAAATGAAATAAAAGCAGGATCTAACACAACAGTTTTCAAATCATTTTCAGATTTACTTTTAAATAAGGAATGTTCAAATTTTAGATCAAAATCAATGTCTTGCAGACTTTCTAATTCACTGGGTAATGAATTGACTCTTATCAATGAGATTTCAGCCTCTAAATTTTCTGTTTGTTTTCTCTTTTTTCTAATTCGATCTGGGTTATTTACTATGAAAACGGGCTTAGGATCTGGGTTAGACCTGGTATAATAGACTTTCCTAGAAGCCAGAATTACAATTTTTCAATACCCACAACCTATAAAAGAAATATTAAAGTAAAAGGATGATTTAAATGATTCCTTTAAGACTATTTTTATGACTGAGGACTGGTTATTTCCCCAGTATGGTCGCCTGTAATGTTATCACTCTAGTAAATTCTTAAGTCATGGGATTTTGATTTTTAGTCAAAGAATACTAGAGGTAATCACAAACCTACTTCAAACTCTAGGATCTAGCCTTCCTAGGGTTCAGAGAGGGCTCTCTCTTTCAAGTTTAACTTTGTTTTGATTTATGAATATTAGGCTAGTTATTAAAGTACAGATTTGGTTTTGTTTTGTTGGATTTGGTGGGAAAATTTCACTTGGAGGGTAGTTAGAGGGAAATCTACTTGTCCATTGGGCTATGGAGTCTAAGTCAAGCTAACAAAACTGGGATCAAGGCCTAAAAGGTCAAATGTCTGCAGGGAAAGGTAGATAACCCTCGGAGATCATGGAAAAATGGTTTTTGAGATGGTATGATCGAGATAAAAGGCACTTAAGAATCCTTAAATTCGGAAAAAGGAAGTATAAGATAGAAGTCAAATGGGAGAGGGATCAATTAAGAATTCCCTACACTAGAAATCAGAAGAAAAAAGAAAGAAATGATAACTAGTTAAAAATAGGGAGCTATTAACATGTCCTATAGTAATACTCCTAGTTATACATTCAGAGTTAGAATTAAAAAATATATGTATTCATGAAACAAAAGAAGATAACAATGAAACGTTTAAGAGAGTACTTCACTCTAGATAGCTTATCACAGGGATCCTGAAGTATGATGCCAGAAAGGTGATCCAGTATATTACTCAAATTTGAAATCCAGAGCCTTCAAGTCAAAATAATTTCTATAGTAATCTCCAGAAATTGTATTCCACACCAAAACACTTCAGAGAGTGAAGTATTTATACAAATTATAAACTACAATATCTTGAAAAAATATCAAGATTGGCTTACAAATATCTCCAACTGTTTTACATAAATAGAACTTAAGTAAAGGACACTCAAAAGTAATGCATATATTTGGCACTATTTTTTATGGATAGGTGATGAAAAAGAGGATAATTTTAATTTGATCTCAACTCTTAGTTGATGATGAGGCATCCGAGTCACTAACTATCTCCTTTCGTTCTGCATTATGCTCCAGCAATTCTGCAAACTTGGGATCCAATGATACCTTTTTATTTATCAATCTGAAATATATATGTAAAAGGTGAAAGAGGTTATTTTATATAAATATTTTTTTGAGATAAACCTCTCTCAGTTCCCTAAAATTATTCTCCACCTCTTCACAATAGGCTCTGCAAAACGATGTGTAAAATAGAGTTTTCCATAGTCTGAAAAATAGGCTGTAAATATGTGCATGCATTTCTCATTATGTAATACCTGTGAAAATAGTGAGATAGATTTTTGTAGATGAGTCTCTTAGGAACAAAAACCTCTTTCAGTTTTGTAAGATGTATTTCTTATTGACCACAATATTCTCTGCAAAATGATGAATTAACATGAATTTTCTGCAAAAAGTGCTTTCAAATATTGTTTAATATTTCCAAATCCATAATGGCTGTTAGAAAAGTGAGAAACAATTTTGTATTTGGATATCTTATGAACATAAACCTCCTTCGGTTTTTCAAAATTGATCTTGGATTAGTCACAATAGTTTCTGAAAAATAATGGCTTAAACATGAAATTTTTGCAAAAATGTCCCTTCTTGCTCAGTTTTCATATTTTAACCTTACTGCTATTTTAACTATTTTTACTTTCACTTTGGATAAAATTCATTTTTTTGAAATTATTTTCATCTTTATTTACCATTTACTGCCTCCATTTTTTAATTTTACTATTTTGCCTTCACTGCTTTTTAACTTTGTTTTAACCTTTACTATTTTACCTTGACTTCTCTATAACTTTGTTTTAACCTTTACTGTGACTTTCATCTGATACACTTTAACTATCTCTGTTTTCACTGCAAACTGTTACTACTCTATTTAATGTTTGAAATCTTCTTGTTCTAGGAAAACCTATTCAAACTCATTTCCTTGTGAATTCTTGGAGTAAAACTGATCTTTAACTAGTATTTAGATTATTTTATCCAAATTATCCTTTTTCTAATGACCTGCAATACAAAATAATTGTTAATGAAACCCTGGCTGCAGGGAGGTGATAATGGCTTTAAGTGGTCACAGTACTGGATTTGATTTTGGCACTTTGGAACCTTCAAGATTGCTATAACTCTGCTTTTTTAGGCATCTTGATTTGCTTCTGCAAGATTAAATAGTTTGTAGAGGACATTTTACTATAACAGAGGCTTAATGTAGAAAATTTAGCAAAATAGAGTCTCTTTTTGGGTTTTTTTTCTCAATTAAGTTTATCAAAGAATTTCTGAGGCTTTAAAACTGGTCTAAAATAGAAAACATGGGTTTTCTGAGTTTCTTGACTGAAAAATGGGGCTAAAACTTTGTTGAAAAGGGTTACAGAGGGTTCAGGGTACCTGCAAAGGTTTTTTGGCCTTGTAGAGCTTGAAATGGATCATTAAGTTGTGAAAAATTTGATTAATTTCCTTGAAATAGCACGTAGCAGACAAACAGGGTTTCTGGGAAAAATTTTCCAGAGTTTGGCCTGTTTTGGGGACTTTTTGGGCTATTGAATTAATCAATTTCCTAACTTAAAAGTGCTTCTCTTTATTTAAAAAGGTTTCTTCAATTTGGTTGCAGGTTGAATTCTGAGAAAAATGCATGTTTTGATGCAGGTAACGGCTTTGAAAGGGTTTTTATAGTTGCTAGTCGAATTGATGGCTTCAGCAGTTCGTCCGGAGCAAGGCGTAGCTTCTCTATAGTCTTCATGGGTTTTGAGGAAAGGTTTCATAGTTTTTGGGCATAAAAAATGGTAGAAACAAGCTTTAATAGGTTTATAGAGTTGGGAAAGAAAACACAGAGGTTAAACACAAAAGATAAATGAATAAAGGTTTAATCAAAGGGCACTTGAAAATACATGTCTTTTAAGTAGGTATTCCGAATGTGATGGACAAACAGTGGTTATTGTGTAGGTTTCAGGTGTTAAGCAGTTTTAAACTCATCAAAAGCGATCGAATGAGGGAAGGCCACGTGGATGGGAGAGAAATGGGTGAAACCACCCATTTCGCATGAATTTGGCTTTCAGGATGTCTTGCATCTTTTTTATGCGATATCATCCTCTATCCATTATATATAAAGGTTTAAAGTGAACATTCGTGATAGTTTTGAGAGTTTCATTGAAAATAGAAAGGTGGGACCAGGCTTTTGCATAGGCAGAAGGGTTAATATGTGGCAGGGGGATATGGTTTAAAACATATATGAAATTTTTTAATAACGGTATAGGAGGGGATTAACTTTTTTCATTTAAAACATTTGTTAAATGTTTTAATAAAACATATGCGGGAAGGTTAAATTATATTATATATTTTTTAACCGTTTGAATGGTTTTTTAAAACTATAGGGCGGGGTATTTCAAATAATGATAAGTTTAGACCGAAGGGTTTATAGTCGAGTTTTTATTTATGCATGTGGGGATAATATACTTTGGTCTAAACATTAAAATAGTGGGTTTTTTTTGGGATTATTTAGATATAATGGAATTAATAACTACGAGAGGGTATTTTTAGGGATTTAATAAAAATAGGTTAAAAGTTAATATGAAAAAGGGAAACAAAACACATATTATCTCTAAGTAAAGTAAAAAATAAAGCATTGCTCATTTTTATATACTTGCAGGTGAAAATGTGAAGTTGGGAAACACTTTTTGCCCTTTTTTGACGTTGAAAATTGTAATTTTCTATGATTTTCAACTTCAACTCCACTAAACTCATATTTTTATTGCAAATTATGCTTTGACATAAAAACAAGAATTGTAGAGAATTTTCTTACCTCCATACCCATATTTTAAAAAAAAAAAAATATTGACATATAGAGGGGTAAATTTCTTGTTTACTAACTGCATATACTTGAAATTTTCAGGCAAACATAAATAGTAACTTTATAATCCTTTACTTTTTTTAGGGAAGGTTATTCATTTTTTGGAAAAAAACCATAGCATCATAATCTGCATATATTGCACTAGTGCACAAACTATTTTTCGGTAATTTTCGGATTAAATCACTATTTTTTATTATTTTTTGAAATGGACGAAGACAAAAAAACAGTGATGTTTCAGTACATTTTATCATCCTTTGATTTTCTTTTTAATGTGATCGTCAATAATAAAAATGAGAGTACCCTTTTGAAGTAGATAGGGAGAGGAAGTGCAGTATTATTTTTTTGAATTTTTTGGTGTCCTCATTTGAAAGTTATTGAATTTTCATTCAGTGCAATTTTTTGAACAATGAAATTCCATAGTGACACAGTTTAGTAAAAAATAAATAAAAAATTGAATTTTTTAATGAAACTCCATAAATCTTACATCATCAAAAACTAGATTTCGAGATGAATCTAATGGTACTTGGTCTGACATAAAACATTTTGTTTTTTTAGGTGTTTTGTCCCTCCAAAGTTACAGGTTTCTTAAAACTGCAGAATTGTTTGAGTTTTTCGTTGACCAGAAACTCTCGGCCGAGATAATGTCTCGGACGAGAAATTTCTCAAACTCTCGACCGAGAAATTTAAAACTAGTTTAACCCGCCTAGAGTTAGATTTTACCGCGCGGGCAAAATCTCGGCTGAAAGTTTAAAAACTCTCGAACGAGAGTTTGCACCCCGAGAGTTTGCATTCCGAGAGTTTAGAAAACTCTCGGCCGAGAGTCTAGAATGTGATTAGTATTCTCGTTGAAGAGGTAAGAGAGAACAAAACTAAACAAATTATTATGCACGCATGCAACAACCTAAGCATGATAAAATGAAAAAAGTTGACACTTGTCAAATCCAATTATAACGTGATTTGTATCACTGTTAATGAAACTCATGTTACCCACTATTGATATGTGTCATGCCCCTACACCACGGGTGTCTTCCAACCACGTCTTGTAGGCAGGTGCGGCACTGCCGTACTTTTTCTTTTTCTAAATACTCAAGTACCCAGACTACGCCTATAGCAACATTCGTTAGTTATATTACAAATGTTCTTTCAATGTGCGGAATAAAACATAAACAACAATATCAATCCACAAGTACGCCCATACATACAAGGGAGGGGCAACTCCCTTTTAAAATGAGTCCACCCAGATATTATGTTTCATAAAAATATGATTACAATGTCCAATCCCGCAAAAACCACTTTTGCTCCTTGGCAAGGCTATTTTCCTTTTGGTCAAGCTCTAAGGCTTACCAATCATCAAACTAGCTTACAACATACTTTTACAACCATTTACGATCATCAAGTTCACCTTCGGAAGTGCTGCCCCAAAACTGCCCAAGTGCTGGTCAGTCGGGTCACTCAGTCGTTGCTCCAAATCAATGCAGAGCGTTTTCTGAGCTGACCGTGCATCCAATCCATCCCTCACCCATATGGTTGGATGCGTTTTGGAAATACGCACCTTCTGCAATTTACGAAACCTCAATCCGATACCTGACGCTCCCGAAATCACGTTTTTAGTGCTGGGCCCCTACCGTTACTCGGCGCCCAGAACCGACCCGACTCGACCCGACCGTCGTGCAACTGCGCCCGAACTGACCCGACCAGAACTACGGTGCGACGTGCACGAGCTCGACCCGACTTGACCAACGCCCGTTTGCTATCGTGCCTTCGTCGTTTCTTCCACAAACTAGTTGTTGGAAACTCGTGGTGCAACTCCCTTGATGTTGTTCGTTGATTGATCTTCACTTTTCGCTTGATGCCTCCACTCTCCATCACGCCATCATATATATACGCACGTCCAAGTGAAGTGTGGTCGCTCGTTTGCCATGAGCCGACCCGCCCGTTTATTCATCCGCCCACGAACGTCGCATCGTGGGGTGTGGGGCGCTCGGCCGACCCGAGCCGACCCCCACGTTTGGTTGCTCGCCCATGAAGTGTGGCGTCGATGGGTGCCCAGCCTTGTTGCGTGAGCCAACGAGCTTTCGCCGTCGGCTCTCGCCCAAGGGGCGCAGTTGTGTATAAACGTCTTCCATGAGTGTTGGGTTTAACTACGACAACCTTCTCCTCAGCTAGCCCTCGTGACTAGCCCCTCACTACGTGCGCGCTGTGTCTCAATGGTGCGACGTGCCCCGTTACGTCGCACGGCGCCCGAACTCGCCCAAACGCCCAACCAGTGCGCCTGTTCCACCGAACGCGCCCATGAAGTCTTGGGGCCTTACATCCTCCTCCACTTCAAGTACGACTATCGTCCCGATAGTGCTACCATTCTTGGGGCCTTACATCCTCCTCCACTTCAAATACGACTATCGTCCCGATAGTGCTACCATCGTCACATCATATCGTCGCAAAGTATCATCGCAACTTTCGTCGCAAAGTCTCATCGCACAATATCATTGCAACAGTACCGTTGCATAAACCAGCAAGGTTCATGTCCATGAGATATCTCCTCCAATCACCGTCGAATCCATGTGAATCTCTGCATCAAGTACTCCAACCAACTCAACACAACAAAAGATGCTATGTATCCAACATAACTCAGTGTACTGCATGCCCCCATAGCTCGAACTAGTTGGGTAGCTAATCCAACCATAACGTCCAAAACAATGAGAATACTCCTCCTCATGCCACTGTTAGTTGTTCCTTCTGCAAGTTGTCACATCCATCAACTCGATCAAGTCTGAATCTCATCCAAGTGCCATGTTTGGGTCCATGAAGTGTATCCATCTCATCCACAACATGTTGTCCATGATGCTAATCCATGTGCTACTCGTATGCAAGTAGACTCATCCTCCAAGCATCATCAAAAGTAAGAAGTGTGGCTAAGTCAAGTAGACTCAAGCCCATGCCAAAGTGTGTGCCACCAAGGCATCCATCATGAACTCCCATGCCTCATCATATCCAAAGCATTGGTAAGCCTACTTGTATTGGCCATGAGTGCCATCACAAGTTCTCACTTTGCAAACATATGAATGTCTCATAGGCTGCTCATCCAACCAATGTCCAAGTTGCTCATGGTGAACAACGTCCCATCAGTCCATCTATAAAGATCTCCATGTAGTCCATGTCCATGACTTTGGCTGCCCATGTGTTCATCTAAGTGAACTCAACTCAACTCTCATCATCATCATGTCTCAACATGTCGAAGTGAAGTGCTCTCGGTCACTCCTACCTCCATCATATATGTGAGTACTTCCTTCAAGCTACTCCTCCACTAAAGGTCTGCCAAGAGGTCCTTCTTAGTTGAAGCCATGAAGAAGTCTACTCCACCAATGTGCCCTACCACCAAGGTAGTGTATGGGTCATGCCGGGCACTTGCCATTCTATGTGGCTAAGCATGACCCTTTCCATCACAAAGGTCATCACGTTCCACCCTTGTCCCGAGCATTTGAACCATCAAGTGTAAGGTCACAAATTGCCCCAAAAAGGTTTGCATCGTTCCATGTTCCTTGTTCCATCAATGTACAAGGTCTCATCGTAGACATCCAAGGAGTAGTCATCAATGGTGTTGGCAAAGAAGTCACCTTCTTCCTCATCTCCATATGCGGTTCATCCTCCTTATGCTTCCATGAAACACAAGTCATATCTCCATGAAGACTCCTCAAGTGAGTGTCCTCCATCCTCATCAATGCGTTTGATGTGTTCGATCCTGGTACCACCTGCTCATCAAGTTCCTCCTTGATCATGGTCACATTTGCAACATCTCCATGTGGTTTGTCCACCAATGCTTGCAATGTGTCTTGTCTTGGTTCAACTTGTGTCACAAGTTCGTTCTTCATCTCTTCCATCTTCATATCATCCCCATGAGAATCATCCATCTTCGATGCTTGCAACGTGCTTGGTCTTGGTCCAACTTGGTTATCAAGTTCACCCTTGACATCTTCTACATCTGCAACATCCCTTGGTTCTCCAAGTTTAGCAGTCCACCCATGAAAGTCTTTCAAGGAAGTTCGCATCTCCACTATCTTGTCTTCAATGTGTTCCAAGTGTTCCTCCACTTGCACAAGAGTCTTGTAGTGTTCCTGCCTTCCTTCCTCCAAGAACTCCGTCATGTTTATAAGCCTCTTCCGAGCCTCCAAAACTGCTTCCCTTGTAGCTTCAAGCTCTAATGTTTGTGGTGTCTTTGGTTTAGGTTCAACTTGTTGCAAAAGTTCTTCCTTTACCAAAACAACATCCATAACATTCTGCTTCGGTTTTCCCATAGAAGGTTTTAATCTCTTCTTATGGTTCTTCTCTTCAATTCTAACAAGCTCATCTCTGTGAGTTTGTAGCTCATAGCATAATGCCATCCATCCATCAAACTGGTCCATCTTGTCTCGAAGTCTTTCAAACTCATCTCGGTTTGAGTCAGAGATCCCCTTCTTGCACAAGGTCATAAGAGCAATCTTAGCCTCATTAACCTCTTCATGAATCTTCTTAGCCTTCTTCCAAGTTTCCACCAATTTTCTTTCCAAGACTCCAAGTTTGTTTCGAATCCTTGGGATTTCTTCGTTCAGCTGCTTTATCCATTGCAATGCTTCACAAGTCTTCTCTTCGAATTCTTCCCAACTCGGCATGTCTCCTTTTCTAGCTTTAGCCCTGGCAAACGCCTTGCTTCAGCTAAGGTCTCAAGAGAAACCCCAAATATATAAGTCAGCTTCAACAGCGTCTGCAACCCTGCAACTCTGTCCAGCTCCGATACCAACTGATGTGCAACAGCAGTTGTGTTATCAGACTTCCATCCATCCAGGTAGCTCTGATACCAACTGTCTCAAAATTCATGAGGGTGAAAATGTGAAGTTGGGAAACACTTTTTGCCCTTTTTTGACGTTGAAAATTGTAATTTTCTATGATTTTCAACTTCAACTCCACTAAACTCATATTTTTATTGCAAACTATGCTTTGACATAAAAACAAGAATTGTAGAGAATTGTCGTACCTCCATACACATATTTTTTAAAAAAAAAAATATTGACATATAGAGGGGTAAATTTCTTGTTTACTAACTGCATATACTTGAAATTTTCAGGCAAACATAAATAGTCACTTTATCATCCTTTACTTTTTTTAGGGAAGGTTATTCATTTTTTGGAAAAAAACCATAGCATCATAATCTGCATATATTTCACTAGTGCACAGACTATTTTTCAGTAATTTTTGGATTAAATCACTATTTTTTATTATTTTTTGAAATGGACGAAGACAAAAAAACAGTGATGTTTCAGTACATTTTATCATCCTTTGATTTTCTTTCAATGTGATCGTCAATAAGAAAAATGAGAGTACCCTTTTGAAGTAGACAGGGAGAGGAAGTGTAGCATGATTTTTTTGAATTTTTTGGTGTCCTCATTTGAAAGTTATTGAATTTTCATTCAGTGCAATTTTTCGAACAATGAAATTCCACAGTGACACAGTTTAGTAAAAAATTAATAAAAATTTGAATTTTTTAATGAAACTCCACAAATCTCATATCATCAGAAACTAGATTCAGAGATGAATCTAATGGTACTTTGTCCGACATATAATTTTTTTTTTGTAGGTGTTCTGCCCCTCCAAAGTGTCAGGTTCCTGAAAACTCCAGAATTCTCTGTGTTTTTCGTTGACCAGAAACTCTCGGTCGAGATAATCTCTCGGACGAGAAATTTCTCAAACTCTCGACCGAGAAATTTAAAACTAGTTTAACCCGCCTAGAGTTAGATTTACCACACGGGCAAACTCTGGACTGAAAGTTAAAAAACTCTCGGACGAGAGTTTTCACCCCAAGAGTTTTCCAAGAGTTTAGAAAACTCTCGGCCGAGAGTTTAGAAAACTCTTGGCCGAGAGTTTTCTAAACTCTCGGCCGAGAGTTTTCTAAACTCTCGGCCGAGAGTCGAGAATGTGATTAGTATTCTCGTTGAAGAGGTAAGAGAGAACAAAACTAAACAAATTATTATGCACGCATGCAACAACCTAAGCATGATAAAATGAAAAAGTTGACACTTGTCAAATCCAATTATAACGTGATTTGTATCAATGTTAATGAAACTCATGTTACCCACTATTGATATGTGTCACGCCCCTACACCACGGGTGTCTTCCAACCACGTCTTGTAGGCAGGTGCGGCACTGCCATACTTTTTCTTTTTCTAAATACTCAAGTACCCAGACTACGCCTATAGCAACATTCGTTAGTTATATTACAAATGTTCTTTCAATGTGCAGAATAAAACATAAACATCAATATCAATCCACAAGTACGCCCATACATACAAGGGAGGGGCAACTCCCTTTTAAAATGAGTCCGCCTAGATATTATGTTTCATAAAAATATGATTACAATGTCCAATCCAACAAAAACCACTTTTGCTCCTTGGCAAGGCTATTTGCCTTTTGGTCAAGCTCTAAGGCTTACCAATCATCAAACTAGCTTACAACAGACTTTTACAACCATTTACGATCATCAAGTTCACCTTCGGAAGTGCTGCCCCAAAACTGCCCAAGTGCTGGTCAGTTGGGTCACTCAGTCGTTGCTCCAAATCAATGCAGAGCGTTTTCTGAGCTGACCGTGCGTCCAATCCATCCCTCACCCATATGGTTGGATGTGTTTCGGAATACACACCTTCTGCAATTTATGGCACCTCAATCCGATACCCGACGCTCCCGAAATCACGTTTTTAGTGATGGGCCCCTGCCGTTACTCGGCGCCCAGAACCGACCCGACTCGACCCGACCGTCGTGCAGCTGCGCCCGAGCCGACCCGACCAGAACTGCGGTGCGACGTGCACGAGCTCGACCCGACTCGACCAACGCCCGTTTGCTATCGTGCCTTCACCGTTTCTTCCACAAACGAGTTGTTGGCAACTCGTGGTGCAACTCCCTTGATGTTGTTCGTTGATTGATCTTCGCTTTTCGCTTGATGCCTCCACTCTCCATCACGCCATCATATATATATGCACGCCCAAGTGAAGTGTGGTTTCTCGTTTGCCATGAGCCGACCCGCCCGTTTATTCATCCGCCCACGAAACGTCGCGTCGTGGGGTGTGGGGCGCTCGGCCGACCCGAGCCGACCCCCACGTTTGGTTGCTCGCCCACGAAGTGTGGCGTCGGTCACGCCCAACTCGCTGGCCGACCCACCGACTCGCCCGTTGGCTCGCTCGCCCAAGGGGCGCCCGTTGTGGTATAAACATCTTGCCAACGCCGTGTTGGTTTAACTCGACGCGCTTCTCCTCCAACTCGCTCTCATGACTCGCCTCGCTACGTGTGCGCCCATGCCTCTCCAACGGTACGGCGCCCGAACTCGTCCAAACGCCCAACCGGCATGCCCGTCCCACCGAACGCGCCCATGAAGTCTTGGGGCCTTACAATATGCCTTGTTGCTTTGTGAAAGTCCTCAAATTGATTGCTCGATCTTGATATTCTCCTATGGTAATATAAAATAAAAAGGCACCATAATTCTCTTTGGGGATTTGTAAAAGCGAGCGGTGGTCAGCTATGAAGAAATTTGATGGTCGATTCCATTGTGATTGTATAAATCACGACTACAAGAAGCTCAACTTTCTCTTTCATTAAGAAGGGTTCATATTTAACAAGTGGCATCAACATCTTTTTGGAGGAATCGATAAACTCAAGGGTCACCGGTTAGATTGATATTGGATTTTCTATTCCTACGGGATTGTGTAGATCTTGCACGAAAAGGGATGGGCCTCTTTCTAAGAACATCAACCTCACTTATTCTCGTTGTTCATTTTCTGAATTAGGTTAACCTCTAGTTTATGGGATTTGCATTCTTTTGACGGTTGACTTCATATACATGTTGTTAGTCTTCTATACCAATAGGTTTCATCTTTCATGATTGTCTTGATTGAAACTATGGAATATGTTCAAACCTTCTTTCTTGAGCAAAGGTGTTCCACATTCTTGAAAAACCAAAAAAAATAAAAAAATTTAAAAAATGTAAAGAGGGTATACCCTAAAAGAAAAATCAAAGGGTAAGAAAAATAAAATGGTCAAAAAAGTGAAAAGAAATGAACCCCAAACAAAAAATAGACCAAGGAAAGTGTGCAAATCCAAATGCCACTACTATTTCATTTTTGTAAATAAGCAATTGTGTGCAGCTTGTCAAACTTTTGCCACAATTTATGAAGGGTCAAACTGTTTAAACTTGACTTATTCATATTTTAGTTTCATTTTATAGAATAGAGAATAAATATCTGACCAAACAGTTTAATCTTGGCAGATAAGTAGATAGGTAGAGTTATTAAAAGGTGCTCAACAGTTTAATATGAGCCCTTGATGTAATAAGGGTAGAAATAGATAGATTTATCATGTAAACAGAAAAGGTTGAAAAGGGTTTGCAAGTCTAAATGCACCCTAATAAAGAAGAGAAAATGGTAGTGTCAAGTAGATAGGGTAG